>VYZM01010546.1:133608-149029 GCA_013398915.1 Dromas ardeola | reverse complement strand
TTTTTTTTTTTTTTTTTTTTTAATGAAGTGATACCTTTAGTTAGGAATTGCGTAAACATATTTTACACTCATATTCAGCAGCATATCTTGTCCCCACATTCCTAAATTCCTACTCAAATAGCACCACTGAACTGCAGCAGCATCTGGGATAGAGATCAGCAAACATCAGGCCACAAGAAACAGCGTACTGTGACGGGGAAAAGAGATATATAAAGTGGTCAAGGCTAAGACAACACCTTGGTGACAAGCTTCAGTTTGCCAGCTGAAATGGCCCTGCAGAGTGTATCCCAAGAAATCCAGTGTAGCCTTCCTGTAGCACCTATTTTACCTTCACTTGACCCTGGAGCTCTGGGTGCTGTAGGTGTACAAAGAGAGGTAAGAGACTTCGGCATCAGTGGCAGTATGTAGTACAGCTACGTAAAATAATAGCAAATAATAGCTCAGTTAGTCAATTGATTTAGATGACGCCTAAAACAATTAATGTGAGAAAGCATTTATGTTAGGTGTCCTCCCCAGTTAAAGTAGACTGTTTTCAAATAAGACTTAGTTTGACTTCTCAGCATGTTCCTGAGACAATAAGTGAGTGAATGCAGTGTTGCCACATAACAGTCTGATCATAACATCCTCACAACGCTTTGCAGTTTCCTACACAAATTTTGCAGCAACAGTCATCTCCGTAGCACTGAAGGGAAATGTGACAGCCTGGCAAGCAGATCAGCTAATGCTGGGAATGTCTTGTTTGCATCACTGCACTTGGTGGCACCACTACACGGCAAATGGCAAGGTGACTTAGGGCATAGTACGGTGGTGGACTTGGCAGTGCTAGGTTAATGGTTGGACTGGATGATCTTAAAGGTCTTTTCCAACCTAAACAATTCTATGATTCTAGAAGCAAAATGCCCTTCTCCTTCTTTAAGGCCAAAGGTGGAGCAACCTGCACACTGGGGACTGAAAATACTGAACAATAGGAGGTCAGAGAAGAACAAAGTACATCTCAAACTAAATACATGCCCAGTGAACTCCCAGCTTAATTAAAAGGCTTCCTATAAACTGCAAGCACTGAACAGCTTATCACCGCAGGAAAACTAAGGGAAGGACTTTGCATGTATTGGACCACATATAATGCTAAATTTCCAGCTTCTCATTCATCCCTCTTCCCTGCATGCCTCAGAAAGATAAAACCACTTCAGCAGAACAAATTGCTGCTGTATTAAAAATAAAATAGAACTACGTAATGTAGTTATCTTAGAATAAAAAGGCTATATTTCCACACTAACTGTTACTTTATTATTATTTTTAAGAGGTGTATCCATAATTCAAGTAGTAAAATAAAGAAAAAGGAGATAAATAATTGGGAAAAAAGATGGAAATGGAAAGAGTCCTCACTCACACCAGATTATTATAGTTTTGGGGGTCATGCCCAAGACTGAACTAGGATTTTAGACAGAACCAAGGCAACGTATCATGATCCCTCATTTCAAATGCTGGGAGTTTAGTAGCTGAAAGACCCAGCTGTTACTGTGGACCTTTGCCTGTTCTGAATGCACAGAATCTTTTAGGACAGAAAACTGATATGTTCAGCCTCTCCTTATGGTTTAGGCTAACTGTAACTATCCTTAGCTGCTTTCTCTCCTGTTACAGGTCCTGAAGATGATTTTGGATAACCTGTCTTGCTCATTCAGGTATTTTTGAGAAACTTTTCACAGCTAGTCATCCTTTGAACTGTTGCCTCCCAACCTGGTGAAACACCTTTTTATCAGTCTGGACCTCATAAGCAGGTCTTTGCCCTTATCATGGTTTCTCATGGTTTTGGGAAGATCAATTGTTTCTTCTTTCCACTATTGCCCTAAAGCTTGACCAATGTTTTTGTTCATCCACAAACTGGGGGACTTAAAACAGGACTGTACTGTAATTGCAGTCACAACTTAGTTACACTGTTGATAAAATCGTTGTTGATAAAACCGTAGTCCTTATATACAGCCTTCTTCAGTATAACTTGTTCGCCTTGTAGCTTTGCCGGACGTGCTGGTTGCTTCTACTATTGGATGTCAGAGTTATTTGAGTATAGTGACATCTGCTTTTAAATGACTAAAGGAAAATATTTCATTACTCATGGCTCTGCAGAATGAATTTTGGAAGATGGGTCTTAAAGCTGCAGCATGCTGGCTGCTGAACCATTTGTATCATCATCACTTCTACTTTATCTGGCAAAGCCAGATCATTATCAAACCACGTAGCTGCAGCTTTTGTTCTCCTTCAGTAACTATTTACAATCCAGGGACAAGGCGGCACTACTGGAGGAATATCACTGCTATGTTTTGAGTCCCAGACTAGCAGCATGAGGAATCCTCAGATCTCGAGCAGACCTGTATTGCTTACCCAATGCAGCTTTATGTTAGGCTACTGTTGTGCTTGAATGATTCATTAATGAAGAGGGCTGCAATTTCCCCCTGCCTTTTCTCACAGCTTCTGTTAGAAATGCATCTCCAAATGCTGTCCTTTTGTTTTTTCCTGTCACGTTTAAATATGGATAAAAAGAGGAAACAAACAAGCTTTGTAAAACACTGAGAGACAGAAGAACACACAATTTGTTGCTGTTGCATGAGATACTAGTGCCTTGTGCTAAAGACTCTCTTGACCTTTCCAGAAAGAAACCATGATTTTTTTTCCTGCATTTTGTGAGTACAGTTATGAGGAGACAGCAATTGTTAATAAACCATGGATTTACTTCTTTACTTATACAGTCTTTGTAGTTTTTCCAGCAGCCTTTAATTTTTGTGGTCAGATGCATGAGGAGATAGGGACACATCCTAAAGTATTTATGCAGACTTTATGCTTAGAAATGTTCAATATCTCTAGGTCTCGAAACACCTATCTGTCTGTCTTGCTGTCTTCTTGTTATTTCTTTTCCCCCAGTTAAGAGGTAAGAATTTTACGTTTGCAATACACTCATCTAGTTTCAAGAGTCATTAAGTATCTGACATCTTACTAGCTGCCATTTACAGGTACTCTGGTGGGCAAATCATTGCAGAGAACTGAGAAACAATGCATCATCGGTGCTGCTAAAATAGTCCATTGACTAGAGCCGTGTTAGAATGGGCTACAGATGCTACTGCATTAATGTATATAAAACTGCTGTGCTAAAGCAAAATATCTGGGTCAGTAAACTCTATTACCAACTACCTCTTGCTCGATGAATGTCTGCCACTGAGATGCAAAAACAGCAGTAAATTAAAGACTTAGAAACCCACTTAATAACTCATTACTAAGTAAAAAAGAAAGCCTTTCTTCTTTAAAGGAAAAGACAGTCCCTAAGTGCCATTCACCTTTAAAAAGACCTGCTGTAGTCCTGTTTAAGCCTGCTGTTGAGTCTTAGCCTCTGTATAACATTAGTGAAAAAATTAAAGAAAAAACAGCCTAGTAAGGTGTGTACACAAAATCCAGGACATTTAATTATAAAAAAATAAACCCCAAGAAGTTGGAGTTAAAAAAGTAATACATGCTTAAGACTTGCTTACCTTGCCAAAAGAAAACAAAGAGTAAGAGTTGCAGTATTAGTCAGACTAGCACTAGCCATTCTTTTGCGTTGCTGTGAAAAAGTGAAGATAAGTTTAAACAGATTTTCTTTATGCTGATCTGATGCAAACAGTTCCTATTTTTCCAAGCATAATGAAATTGTATTAGAGAGAAAAACTACCATTTACCCTACTCAGCTATTTCTTTTGACCCAAAAACCAAATTACGTTCAAAGAAGAAAAAAAAAATCCAAAAATCAAGTACTCTTTTTTTATCCCAGGGATTTGGGACACATTATTACTTCCATGTAGCTGGTAGTTTCAACTGTTGATGTTAAGCTCAATTATTTTAGAAGAACAATTTTTTCTGTTCCTCCTCCACTACCTTGGGTGTTTTGGGGTTGGTGTTTTTTGGTTTCCTCCTTTCTTTCCTCAGTGTTCACACTATTTATTGGCTTGGAGAAACTTTTTCAGGTAATTGCCTGAGGCATCTCAGTGAACAACTATTACTTCCAACAACAAGCTTTTTTTTTGAATATATTTTTCTTCTCTTCCTTACAGATATAATAGAAACTGATGTTAACATCCCTTCCAAATACAAAACTGTATTGCACTGTGCTGAAAAAAGAGTTAAATCTTCAGATGAAAACAGACCTGAAACAGAAAAGCAAAAACTGACTCTGAGTCACCAATAAAGGTTGCGCCAAAAAGCTGCAAAACCAGTGTTAACAGGCATCCAGATTCTTGCCAAATGTAAGTCTAATATCTGGCTTTCTTTTGATATGCTCATAGTGATCTACTTGCAAAGCACAGTAGATAGAAGCTAATTTCAAATCCGGGGGCAGCTGGGCAAGGGCCACCAGCTCTGCTGGGCTCCTCTCAGGAGGAGGTGGTTGGGCCCCACCAGCCAAACCCTTGTGTCACAAGACTACATCTCATTTGCCTCCACAAAACCTGCCTGAGTGAAATGGATGGGTCTTGCCCTTAAAAACAGGGGAAGATGCCCCCCTTCCCTCAATGATATGGAAAGGACCTCGATCTACCTCATTGCAGATTTTACTGAAATATTTTAATGTGAACGGGATTAACTTTCAGGAAAAGAACATAGCTGTGTCCTAATTCTTCCTAGGAAAATGTGCTAGGAAATCACTGAGGAAATCACTGAGCCAAAACAGACCTTCTCTGCAAGCACAATGATTGCAGCACACAGTGGTACTTGCCAGCAATCATTACAGTCCAGCAGGGTAGAAAACTAATTTTCAGGCAGAGCAGGTAGAAAGCAAATAAAAAATCAAAGACATGGAGAAAAAAAAGAAGCAGGATAGAAAGAAAGATTGTGGGGGTGGTGGGGAGTAAAGGGAAGAGATTGTCTGACCTTAGACTCATTTTTTTTTAAAAAAGCACTCATTTTAAAACAGATCTGCTTTCTGTTAGCACCAGCTCCATTCTTGTTTGACAGGTTACTTTTTCTTTCTCTTTCCCTTTCCTCTATGTAATTTCTGTTTTAGCAGGGTCAGTTTAACCTAATATGATGCATTCTGTTGTTTTTCTGCCTTCATACTGATATTGCATTGCGCTTTGATAGGCAAAGTCAGGTAATACTGTCTTACCTGAGAGCCGTGAATACCAAACAGACTTTCAGAAATTATTCACACACTGAGAGACACAGATCTTACACTGCTACTTACGATTTCCCAAGTTCTGTATGCAAGTAAACGCAGGATTAGCTTAGAAATACATGTCACAGCTGTCTATATGCAGATGTGTACATGTGGTCTCCTTAATGGCAAGCTGACAAATAAAAGACCAGCAAAGAAGAGGATAACTCAAATAGATGCTGAGAAGGGAAGATGCGTTCAAACAGAAAGCAAGTGAAGTCATCGGTGAGACAACCCCCAGAGTGGCAGGAGCACTAAGATACTTAGGAGGACACGGAGCAGGCTGTAACAGGTTGTAATAAGTTCTGAATTCTTACAATTTGTTTCCCTGCCTGGTTCCTCAATAACTGTTCACATTTCTATCCCTTACGTATCTGGGTGAAGCAGACCTATCATGTGTGGAGAGGGCAGGACTCCTGCAGAAGACAGGCCAGAAGCAGTTCTAGTTCCCTGATGAGCATGTCATATAGATACATAGGAAATAACTTGACACAAAAATTTTTTTGTTTTGGTTTATAGACTCCTCTTTCAGCCAGCATAGCTGTGTCCCAGTTTTCTATATTCAGGCCTAGCTGGATATATAAATGATAAACATTCAGCAGTATGAGATGCTACGCTGCGAACAGGTTTGTACTCTACACAGAGGAGGTTGGTTTTACTCCTAGAATGTGAAGCAAAAGCAATAGGTAGGGTCAGAAGCCACCGTTACCATTAACTGCAAATTTGCCAGGTCATAGGGTGGGAATTAATGTAAAAAGCCTGTTTTGTAATAGTTCATAACAGCTTTTAGTGAAATTAATCACAGCACATAAAAATTATTCCCAACTAACCGCATATTCAGTTCCTCTTTTAATGTCTTTTCTATCCAAAAAGTGAGTCCTTCCCTTCCACCACACCGCTTCTTTTCTAGGACTTATTCTGAAAACTCCACAGAGATGGAAGAGCTTCTTCTGTTCAAGACCAGTATATGGGCCCAGGATTGAATTTGAATAGCTATGCAGCATCAGCCTGTACTTAATATTTCTAAAATATTCTATTACATGTGATTTTTTTTTTTTTTACAGTATGGTTAACCTCAACTACTTCAGAGTTGGAGGAGTGAGCTGAGATTTTTAGCTTGTATTTGTTTGGAGAGAGAGGAAACACCATCAAATGAGCAGGAAGGATGCAGTGCACACCTGCACAGAAGGGCATTTCACCTTCTGTCATGAAGGAGACGGGAGATGAAGAAAAATCACTCTCTCCGCCACAGATTGACAGTGCCTGCTGACTAGGCAATGGATAGCTGAAGACAGAGGAAAAAACCAGGGTAGCCGTGGTGAGAGCAGAAAAAGCATCCAAGAGTGCTCTCTTTACATACTGTATTCATGGAATGTTATGAATGCTGCAAATTATTCATGCTTTTAGAGATGGAGTTGTTTCTCACTATCATTTCACTATGACATCAGGAGGAAATACACAGTGATTTTTCTTAAAGTGATTTTTTTCTGCTACCTCCAGAAAATTTTTGAATGTGTTTAAGTCTCACCTCTGACAAACACACGAATTGCTTATATGTATCTCAGTTACACAAGTAAAAAAAAAAATCTCCCTTTTCTACAAAAAAAAGCAGATGCAATTGAGAATACAACCTGAAACTCTCCTGTTTGAGAGCATGGGTTGGTTCAGAAAAATAGGCAATTCCTTCCAGAGTACATGTTGACATTTATAATTTAGCTAGGCCTACCTGAATATTTCAGAGGAAAATTACCCTGAAAAGAAAAATGAGTATTTGATAAAATAAAACGCTAAAGGAGGTCAGTTATGCAAAGCCTCAAAATGGTTCAGATAAAGAGGGGAAAGCATTTCCTTTTTCTTGCAATGAATAATCCTGTTTAACTCAAGGGAAAAGCTGCTTGATGTGGAGGCATAACAAAGATCAAAGTGAGCAGGTGAGTCAATGGATAATACTGCAGAAGAAAGGGGATGCCCAAATAAGCAGAAATGCAGGAACAGAAATATTAGAAAGAATATGTTTAAGGAAAAACTAAATTAAGTGGTCTCCTATTCTGAGAAGTAAGAAAGAGAATTCCAAATGAGGAAATAAGAGGGAGCAGATAAGAGGGGAGAAGTTTGAATGTTGGTTGTAAAGTTTTAAAATTTTACATCTCCTTCTGCTTTGTGGCAGCACTGCAACACCTCACATTTTCCTTTGATCCAATAATTTGCCATAGACTCATTGTGTGGTACGAAGAGGGAACAAACAAAAAAAAATCAGTGTCTACAAGAAAGGCAGAAATTCTGCAATTGAGGAGACATCTAGGTGCAAAGAAAATCATTTGACAGAAATTAGTGTAAATGTTTGGCTTCCCCCGTAACTAGTAGCTTTTGTTCAAGGCTGAGACAGCTGTGTCAACCCCTAAATGACTGAAGAGAAAAGGCTATGGTAATCTCACAGCTCTGTCCCATGTAAAAAGCTTTATATTTTGTAATGTGAACATACTTTTTGAGCCTGACAGCACTGTCAACCTTTTTGGAATGGAATATGTATATTTTCCAGTGGAGTAAATAACCTAAAATAAGTTTTGGCAGTAAAAACATTGAAAAAAGTCCTTTTCCTTTATACAACAGGTTTCATGTTGTTGTTACATGAGGCCATTTATCACTCTATTCAGGCAGTGAAATACCAGTCCCTGATTTTAAAGTCGAAGAAACATGTGCAAATATAAATTGTAAGTCACAAAGCATATAAGCAGGAGAACAGAATTTAGGTGTTGTCCTTTAAATCACCATGCTGTGTACATTGACAAACTGTGATATAAACACAGATGTGTTTCCATGTAGACTTGCAGTGTTGGAACTGGTTAAGAACAGCCCTGAAGTGAGAAATGGTTTTGGTTGATGAGATAGGCATTTTCATTCAAACATTCGCTCTTCCATCACCCTGATTCAAGAATGAAATGTGGAGTACATGTGATGTAGTTCATTTACTCCATCTCTTCTACTGTAGAGAAGGTTCTTGGAGGTATTGACAAGAAACTACCTTTATCCATTTTCTGCTGAAAACATAAAGTGACTTAAATGTAGAAAGGGATATGAGTAGTACAGTGAATAAAATAAGTAGTACAGTGAATAAAATAATGAAGCTTTATCACCTGGAAGGCTCTGACATCTGAGTCCCAAATAATAGGAGTTGACACCAATTGAAACCTAGCATACAGGAATTTATTAACCCCACTGGTCCCAAAGCAGTTATTATCCACAAACATTGATCCACTGATGAGATATGAATCATACATGTGTTCCAGCACATACTGAGGAGAAGCCTGAATGAAATGCTTTTAAAGGAGATGTTAGCTCCCATGTAACTCCATCAAATGGGTATTTTTCCCAGAAAACACTCTTCTTCTGACAGATGAGCAGGCAGCCATGCCACGGACTGGAGGAGTTGGAAGCAACTTCTATCTGTGTGTGTTTGACCTTCTGAGTATGACCTGTGTGCGTACCATTTGAGATTTGTTTTACATTTAGAGTCACAGTTGCCTCTGGTCTTCATGTGGGTGGGTGTCCTCACAAAAGTCCTATTAGCTCTAAGGACTGGCAGGAAATCGCAGTCTTAGACAGTTTTACTCTTGAATTAATGGGCTCCTTTTGGCACCTAACCTTGGATCTGCAATGTCTCTGCTCTCCTGCTAAACTAACAGTCCTGGGTAGGACAATTTCTGTAAAAACCAGACAAGCAAAGTACTATCATTCTGGGCTTTTAGTGAGATAACTTAACCTGTAACTTACCTCTTGCTCACAGATAATAAGCAATGTAAAACTGAATTTTTTTCAAGGCAAAGTTTAATAAAAAAGCCATGAGTGATGTAAGAAGCTCATCACTGAGATGGATAGAACTAATATTCCGTTACTTTAAGAGAACAAGAATTCAATTTGATATTCCCACTGCTATATATACTGAAAAATTATATCTTGCAAGTCATTGCCCTAAACAATGTTGTCTGCAAGACTCACATATGTCTTCTAATCTGAACTGAAAATGCTGACCTTGGAAGGAAGTATGGTGAGTTGGTTGGGTGGCCAACAGTATTAAAGTCGGGGACTCTTGCTTCATTTTAAACTTTGCAACATATTTTCAAATAGTGTGAAAGTACATGGATGTCCAGATTGCTTTGCTATAGATGATGCAGATATATGCCTATTCTGTATTTAGGTTGACAACAACTTCATGAACACAGAAATCAAGCAGCAAAAATAGCCGCAAACCATTAGTTTCCTAGCCGGTTTTCTGGTGAGCCTAAGTAGGTAATATTTGGAAAAGGCAGCTCACTTAGTGTAAGATATTCCTACAGGAGAGTAAATTTGCAGTTATTGCTGTATCTACACAGAACCTGCATCTCATACAGTGAGCTCCTCATCTATGACTAAGATATTATAGCAGTAATGAATGGGTCTCCATGCCTCATCTGAAGCCACAGTAAGAGTAATTGTATTTTCCAAGAAAGGCAAAAGAAATTACTACTCCCCAGACACAACAGAGCCAGGGACTAAGAAAGGTTTCTGAACAGTATTGTGGAGTTTATAAAATGCATTAAACCCTTCCAATTCCCTGATTGCAAAAATTGGTCTATATTTGCTGTGTCACACAGTACTGTTTTGCCTTCACTTTCATTACCGGGACCATTGACAGAGCTGTGTAATGATTCAGGATGCATTTCCCAGAATTACTTGTTAACAGTGTAAATGGGGTAATGGATGTTTTCACGAGCTTATATTTTTAAAGGGAAAAGAAACATTCTAAGTTTCATTTCCGTAGCTGCAATTTTAATCACAGAATACGTAGGAAGAAAAGAGGTTCATAGTACGAGGTCACTCCATCTGTGATAATTGTGCAGGCAGTATGCACGAAATAAAACAGAAAATGTCTATTTACTGAATGTAAGCAACAAAAAGAATATTGGTCTCTGCAGACTTGTGCTGAAGATGGCACAGGAGAGGTTCAGGATGGACCAAATAACTAAATTGCACACTTCTGCTTCAACAATAGGTCTGACATTCTTGTGCTTTCTGTCAGCAGAAGCCCTACCTCATCTGACAGCAGCTGAAAAGCAGCTGGTAGGATCAAACGATTTTCAAGGTTTCAGTGTAATACAACAGCTGCCTTTGTCCCTTTGCCTTTTTTTTTTTTTCTTTTCTTTTCTTTTTGTATGTAGCTGCTTTGCTTGTGGAGCTTGTTCTCTGAATTACTGAAATAAAAACCCCAGTCCTAGGATTAGATTTTGTTCTCTGTGGAGTCAATAGCAAAGCCCAGCTAACTTCATCTGACTTCTTGGCAGCTGAAAAAACAAAATATGCTTTTATCTCTTTAGCAAAAAGAAATCAAATGAGGTTTGCAGAATTTAAAACTACCTTTTAATCATCATTTTAATACTTACTTACGGAGGTAGGGCCTATGTACTAGAGTTGCTACAGTCACTGCTGAAGAGGACTGGCATCTCCATTTGGCCACAGAGGACTAATTAGCATCAGTACATTTTACGCTGGGAATCTCACAGAGTGTTTCCATGGGAGAGACAAGAGTTGTTTCAGCAATGAGCAGGCCAGTAATTACATGATGCTTTCCTGCTCCAGATCTCTACTGCCAAATTACACGCTGTTCACAGTAACTATACTCCTGTAGGAACTACAGTTGATTTTTACTGTTTGAGAAGTCACCAATGCCTCTTCTGCCTCCTCTATAAAAAAGGTTCCATCAGCATTAAAAAATATTAGCTGAAATAATTTATTTGTTTACGAAGACAAATTTCTTAAAACAATGGATCTGAATGGACTTTTTAACCTTTAGGAAGGGCCAAAGAAATGAAGTGACAAAATGCTGCTAAATTCTTAAGAGTCCATCTGATTTAGCTAATATTTAATTCAGAACATATCTATGTGTATGCTAATAAGGAGTTGCAGATGGTGTTTAATTAGCACAGTAATTTATCAAGCCTGCACATCCAGCTGAAAAAGTTTTTTGCAGCCAGTATACGATCAGGTCAAGCTCTTCCCAGTATAAACTCTTCCAGAAACATGGACAGGCTTACTCCAGACATTTCAGCCAGACAAAACTGAAACCACTGAAGATGAATAGGTCTTATTCGTAGTCCAAATAGAAAAGAAACTGCTAAACCACTCAACAGCTTCCCAGTAATTTGGGTAAGTAACCAACAAGCTGAGTCAAAGCCCTGAATTAATAAGATAATGTTGGGGTATGAATATTAGCCTTGCAACACAGCCTGCTCATGCACTGTGCATTTCTGGACAATTTGGATCCATCTCTGTTTGAAGGAAAAACAGATTAAATAGCAAGCACCTTCGTCATGCAAGTTGTCTGGATCTCAGCTCAATGTGCCCAGCTACTTCAGCATAACACCTGCTTTTTTTAATCTGACAGCACCAGCATTTCAAGTTAGTCATGAAGTCATCTGGACTGACTTATTACCATATATATACACCCAGGAACACAATGCAGAAGTGAGGTTTCCACTATCCCCAAGCATCCATTAGGTTCAATCACAGTGACCGTACACTGAGGTACAGGAATAACAGAGAAAAGGAAAAGCAAGTTAAAAATATCCATTACTTGCTGACATGCGATAGACATGGGATTTTATTATTTCTCTTTCAGCAAGAAACTAATTAAATATGCCTGTCACCTCTTTGTGGAAATGAGTTCCAGGAATTCATGGATGCACACAAACCTATGCCCATTCTGCAAACCGTTCTTACAATGCAGTGGTTGGTAATGACACTATCGGCTTGCTTAATGTGGTAACTGAGCCTTCAAATATTCAAGGAAACAAATTTAGCAGAAAATGATCATGGTAGTAATAAGAAAACAAACTTAACCAGCAGGTGGTGCACAGTCTTTACTGGTGATGTTAATGTGCCAATTTTTGATTACTAAAGTACTAAGATTGGACCTATCTTGATTCACGGCAAATGCCTTCTCTATTAAATGGATATAAGATTAGGTCTATTCACTCTGAAAGCATTATTTTGGAAGCATTAGTTTTATGACGAATGTATATCACTGCAACAAGTGTGGTTGTTTTCAGGGACATGGACCTTTCTGGCTTGCCAAAGTGGCCTTTCCCTGTGCCCGCCCCAAGAAGTTCCACAGATGGACCCACGCAACTTGTTGGAAAGCACATTCTGGCTTCTGAGAAATTTACATTGTGATTTGTCAACAAAGCACTCCAGCAACGTGCCAGTCTAAGCTGCAAAATAAATTAAGTACTCCTAAAAGAATGGAGCAGCCTGTGTTTGTCAGAAAACTCAAACACCAGAGTTACTGTCTTTAAGGGCAAGTAATAAGGTTAATTTATTTACTGAGACAGAAATAAATACTCCTTTGCACATATGGAAACCAACTTCTGAAGTATAACCCAACATAACGTGTTTTCAGGGACTATCTGAAGTGAACTCTCCCAGACTGCTATCTGAGGGATTCCCTTCCGTGCTTGACTTTACTCTGGGGTTGAGCTGGGGCTCCAGCGGGAAAAGTCCCTGCCAGACAGTGCCCTCACCTGCCCTTTCTATTCTGAGACCAGCAGGGTAACCATAATAGAATGAAAGATAAAAAANACCAGCAGGGTAACCATAAAAGAATGAAAAATAAAAAAACCCCCTTGAATACTGCCTCATTCTACTTTCTTTTTTTTTTTTTTTTTTTAAATTTATGGAATTCCATCTTATTATAGTTTTGGACTAATTGATATGAAATGCAAACGTCCTAAGCAAAAATTCTTTTCTTTTCTAAAATTCACCCTCCCCTCCTCTCCACTTTTTTATTTTATTTTATTTTTATTTTTCAGTGGAAGGCAAGGTGTCATCAAATGGGTTGTTTTACCTTCTCATAAGCTGCACGCTGGAGATGGGTATGTGTACAAAAAATTTTCATGGTGCTTTTGAGAAAAAAGTGTGGACTGGACTTTACAATACTGCCTGCTGCCCACTTGGGTTTGGTGAGCCATCACGTACCTATGCCTTCTTGGCATACAGTTGTTTTAAGAATTCCATGTAAATGTAACAGTAGAGAATCTCCATAAATTATATAAAAAACATTTTCCTACCCTTGTAATCTACAGTTATATATACAGACCTGTATATATAGTCTACTTAATTTTAAATAGATTTTTATACCATAGACCTCATTAAGCACCTTTGTCCAAATAAATTTCTGAATATAAATTCTGATGCTTGCAGTATCAACACAGCTAACTTTACGATTTAATAGAAAATACTCATTAAATTGAGAAGTGGAATTTGCTCTGTCTTGCAAACCTAACAGATTTAGATCTCTCCTCTGCTAGGGCCTCACCTTGTAATTCGGCTTGTGTACTCAGGTTTTATTAATAAACGAACGAAAAAGGTTCGTAAAAAATGGAAGGTTTTTAATAATAAACGAACCTACATTTTATTAAATAAATGCGACACTGAATGTCATAATCATGGTGATCCCTAGGCTTACAAGTCAGACACCATTCTTTAAGAGTGAAGTTAAAAATGTCAGAACTTGAAAAATCTGATGTGCTGTGAAGGGGGTAATTTTTGTTATGATTATATTTTTTCCCTGGCCACTGCACTTATCTCAAATTTATAAAAGAGATGCCAGTATTTTTACACATTCTAAGTAGGTAGGGTGGGGAAAATTATTTCAGACAGCTTTTTGTTCCTTTCCAGAGATTAACTTGCATGTTATTTTCTCTCTCCACATCTGTGATTCATCTGTATTTATGTACTTTACTGTAAGTGTAACTCATCCGTATTTATGTACTTTACTATAAGAGCATCTTCCTGCCTATACCCTGTTTGCACTTAATTGTGTAGTGGCAAGCATAATATTACAAGCCTCTCCTGCACTGTCTGCTTTGTTCCCTATGAACTCAGCAGCCACAAATTCAGGAAGTTAGGCACACTGACCATGAGCTTAGGGAAAATAGCCATGATCAACTTGGCTGCTGCTGAGCGCTCTCAGACAATCTTTTGCATCTTCCTTCTATTTGTTTCTTTAGGAAGAGAGGAGATCAGACTAATGATTGTTTAGCCTAGAGAAAAGGAGGCTGAGTGGAGATCGTATCTCGCTCTACAACTACCTGAAAGGAGGTTGTAGAGAGGTGGGGATTGGTCTCTTCTCCCAAGTAACAGGTGATAGGACAAGGGGAAATGGCCTCAAGTTGCGCCAGGGGAGGTTTAGATTAGGTATTAGGAAAAATTTTTNAAGTACTAAGATTGGACCTATCTTGATTCACGGCAAATGCCTTCTCTATTAAATGGATATAAGATTAGGTCTATTCACTCTGAAAGCATTATTTTGGAAGCATTAGTTTTATGACGAATGTATATCACTGCAACAAGTGTGGTTGTTTTCAGGGACATGGACCTTTCTGGCTTGCCAAAGTGGCCTTTCCCTGTGCCCGCCCCAAGAAGTTCCACAGATGGACCCACGCAACTTGTTGGAAAGCACATTCTGGCTTCTGAGAAATTTACATTGTGATTTGTCAACAAAGCACTCCAGCAACGTGCCAGTCTAAGCTGCAAAATAAATTAAGTACTCCTAAAAGAATGGAGCAGCCTGTGTTTGTCAGAAAACTCAAACACCAGAGTTACTGTCTTTAAGGGCAAGTAATAAGGTTAATTTATTTACTGAGACAGAAATAAATACTCCTTTGCACATATGGAAACCAACTTCTGAAGTATAACCCAAAGTAACGTGTTTTCAGGGACTATCTGAAGTGAACTCTCCCAGACTGCTATCTGAGGGATTCCCTTCCGTGCTTGACTTTACTCTGGGGTTGAGCTGGGGCTCCAGCGGGAAAAGTCCCTGCCAGACAGTGCCCTCACCTGCCCTTTCTATTCTGAGACCAGCAGGGTAACCATAATAGAATGAAAGATAAAAAAACACCCTTGAATACTGCCTCATTCTACTTANTATTTCGTTTTTTTTTTTTTTTTTAAATTTATGGAATTCCATCTTATTATAGTTTTGGACTAATTGATATGAAATGCAAACGTCCTAAGCAAAAATTCTTTTCTTTTCTAAAATTCACCCTCCCCTCCTCTCCACTTTTTTATTTTATTTTATTTTTATTTTTCAGTGGAAGGCAAGGTGTCATCAAATGGGTTGTTTTACCTTCTCATAAGCTGCACGCTGGAGATGGGTATGTGTACAAAAAATTTTCATGGTGCTTTTGAGAAAAAAGTGTGGACTGGACTTTACAA
>VYZM01010546.1:119223-132383 GCA_013398915.1 Dromas ardeola | reverse complement strand
CCAGGGAAGTGGTTGAGGCACCATCCCTGGAGGTATTTAAGAGACAGGTAGACATAGTCCTTAGAGATACAGTTTAGATTAGTGATGGTTTTTGTCAGAGTTAGATGGTTGGACTAGAGGATCTGAAAGGTCCCTTCCAATCTAGGCAATTCTATGATTCTATGATGGAGTCAATTCATCAAGCAGTGTTTTGTTTTATGCACAACCAAATCAGAAGGTCAAGCCTGAGGAAGGACAAGAGCTAGGACCGATGTGGAAATATAGAACACGTGGCTTTGTAGAACCAGTGAAGTCACCACTCACTCCTGGTAGTATTCACACCTCCAAGGTCATCCATCTCCTCTGGCAATGCTATCTTCATCATTATGAATATCATGTTTCTTTTACATTCACATACAACGTTATGAGTCTTAAAGGACACTATTAGCCTAGAAACCATAACTCAGACATAAAACATTTCTAGGATATGACTGTTAAAATTAACACTGAGTACAACTGAGGTACCACAGAGAAACATTCGTTTTAATGTATTCCTGTTACATATAGTTGGGTTAGTGGTATAAATTCAAATAGAGAACACCTAATTTTGGGCAAAGTCCTGGCTAATAGCTCTTCACAAGATGCGGAGGTAAAGAATGTCAGTGGTGACAAAGGTTACATGTCTGCAAAGAAACTTGTAACAAATGCACAGCCTTGCTTGGAATAAAAATCTTGATGTGAATACTGCAGACAAAAACTTCACAGTTAACTTTGCAGTAGCAGAGTTTTCAAAGCCTGACAACCAATTCTGGATTTAGATGTCTGGAACAATCCAGAATTGTATTTTTCTAGTCTTAATAATTCAATGTCTGCCTCTACTTTCTATTCTTCTTTCTTCCTACCTTCCTGCCTCCCTTGCTCCCTCCCTTTTTCTCTCCCTATTTATCTCCTTTCCTTCCTCATTCCTTTCTTCCATCTTCTCTCATTATGTATGGTTTTTATGTTTGCATGCAGAACACTGATTCACAATTAGGTCCTATATGTACGTATTCTTCTTCTTCTTAGTATTATTATTACATTAACAGAAATGGGCATAAAAGAATTAATGCTGTTTCCCTAAGGAGGTTCTCTCTGCTAATCATTGATAAGAAAACTTACAGCAAATTCAGTATTAAGGTAGAATGACGCACATATGTACTACACATGTAAAGCAAACTCAAGTGCCCTGGAGGTCATGGCATATCTTGACAATTATAAATGGATAGGAAAAGTATTTCTGAAGCACAATCATATTTTTCTGAGAGTCTTTAATGCAAAGGAGATTTTGGAGGGGAAAAAAAATGAAAAAGAAAGAAAAAATAACTATCCTGATGTAGTTCACATAGGGAAGGGCTGAATAGTCTATACTTTATGGGCTGCACTGACTGCCTGTGAATAGCTAAAAGATGTTTAAAGTCTGCTATACAGTTTGAATTCTGATTGTGGGAGGAAGAAGACAGCAGGTACTGCTACATGTCCAGTTCCATCAACCATGTAAATTGCAATGGCATAGTGGAACTGTATGCTGCTGCCATGTCTTCCCTGAAGAGTTGTCCTTGGGATCCTCTCCTCTATGCCATTGTCCAAGGTATATGCTGGGTGGTGGTGGTACTTGTAAACTATTAGTTATGCATGAGGAAGGCTGACCACTTTTTGACGGATGCATGAACAGCTGGTTACTGAACAGAATACTGTGCTTTTGGCAAGTTAAACCATATAAAGAAGTATCTTCTGTTTTGCGAAGCTCTGTTTAGAAGGGCAGCCTTTTCTTTTAACACTTTCTAGCCATATTTCCCCATTCCCCTCCAGTGGTATTAATTGCTCTATGCTATATTTTCAACTGAAATTAAAACGCATTGCAGAGGATGAAGTCACAAAAAAACTTGAACAGTTTCAGAAAATGAAACTTCTATAAAACAGCTGAGTCAATCTTTGCTCTTGAGTGTTACCCTACACAAAGTGTAGCAGGAAGCTGCGGTATGAACTGAAAACAAAGCTTAGAAGAAAGATTAAGATACAAAATTGAAGTGTGTCTATTCAGTCCATTTGTAAGAAATAAAAACCCCTGGATTTGAATCCCAAGTTTTTTACAATGTGATTTTGCTTCAAAAATGCTTCTGCAAAAGCAGCTTCATGGAGCTCCCAGAAACTGTTGAAAGGTCTTGTGTTCTTTAGGAATGTATAAGTATGAGTTAAAGGGATAGCCTTGTCACTGCAGAATAGGAGCCTTAGAGACAAGCTGTTTTCTTTTCCTGTCACGCATATCCATAATAAAATAATAGCCCTAGTGATACATTTGCAACTCTACAGCATCTTTAAAATATGATCCCAGTGATAGATAAACAATTATGCCTCCTTCTGAGGTTTTCTGTAGTTGAATGATGTGGAATTTTAAACATGATATGCCTGAGGATGATTGAAAAGCAGTAATATCCATACTCTACTAGCTGGATTTTGTCCTCTCAAAGGAAATGTAGAGGATCTACAAAGGGAACAGATCCGTCAGATTAATCACTTTAAATCAGAAAATATAAACTGAAGCAAAGAAAAGTCAGCATGCTATAATATCCTTTTAGAGACTAGATCACTGTGATCAGATTTGTGAAATCCTTCAATAGGCACTTGAAAGACTTGATCAAAACAATGCATTGAGGTGTCTCTTTGCCTCTAAGGAAAGTGTGAACATACCAGCTCCTTCTTCTTCATGCACTCCATGAGGATAATGAAGAGGTGCTGTGCTTGGGTTCGGGTGTATGTGAAAGTCTTCTGTATGGTAACTAGCAACTGGTCCCTCAAGGACTCGTTGATAAGTCTGAAATTCAAAAAGAAAAAATAAGGTGGAAAAACAGACATGAGGGAACATTGCAACTTCAGACAAAGGTCAAAAAACAAGAGTTAGATAACAAATTACTGTGGGTTTCTCTGGACAAGTTTGAAGGACAGGAATTGCTGAAACATCACAGATAAATTGGAAAACACTGATCTAGAAAAACACATTTATCATGTTGGGGTCCCTCATCTCCAAAGTTTTTATTTCAGTTCCCACATATTGCATGACAGAAGGTCATTCAAACTATCAGCTCTGTGGGATTTCATAGCAAAAACAAGAACCACACTGACAGTCTGGATTTGAGGGAGACCAACACTTCTGGGTGAACTGAAGACCGCTTTCTATCAGTGAGCTAGCAGAATTCAATTCAGAGTTCTCCTTATGAAAGTGGGAGCATCTGTGTTGGTGGTTTTGATTTTAGCTTGAATATCCCAACAGTTTCAACTCAACTTATTGATGCTGCACAGGATCAGGTAAGAAAACAAACAAAAAAATTTCTTTGTTCCTGAGTTCACTCAAAGAAACCATTTTGCTTTTGTTCATGCTGATCTTCTAGGAGTTTAAAGAGTAACCATTTTTTATATTCCTCCTCAGTGCTAATGTTAGTGCTTGCAAAAAGTGGCCCAACAGCAGAAATAAACAGTAATATAACATGGAATATTAGTACTTGAACCGTTCCCCTTGACATCAAAAAGCCTATTCCTCAGGACTGTTCTGTGTGAAACATTACTGTTCTTAATGTCTTAAAAACCAATGGGCTCTAATTTAGAACCTGTATCCTTTGATGTGCGAAAGCTTCTACATTATAGCCGTTTTCTCACTTAAAAATGACAACGGAGTGTTTCATACTTGCTGAGTCAGAATGTTTTACAGGATAAGTCATTGTCGATCATCCGGGGGAATGAAAATCAGAGAATCTTCATAACTCATATTTTATGACAGAAGATAAACAAAGATTTTGCCCTGCAGCAACTGCAAAGAATTATCAGAAGTAGCACAGTATCTAAAAGTCATTGTTAGCTTATGGCAGCTGCTTTGGGAGAATAATGACCAAACTCCTGTTTATTCCGTACTATTGGTAAAAGTTGCCTGTACATGTCTCCAGCAAGGAAGCCTAAATGAGACTGCACATTCATTAGACAATTATATTTCAAATATGATTTAACTATCTAGTCTTTATACCTACAGCAAATATAATGTTAGAAGACATAATGAATGGGAGTGGGAAAGAGGTATAGAGGTGCGTAGAAGAATATAGAAGGCATGGCATATGGAGTGCATATGGTCTCCACTCTCTAAATTTGACTTTGACTGTAAATATCCCTGTTGAGTAGGACTTCCATTTCACAAGGATGCCTGTGAGGCATCTGTTAGTGTGTTTGGATTAAAATGAGTTTACATGGGGTTTTAGACCATGCTGTGGATTGCTGTTCTTTCTATGCCTGGCTCCTCCTGTTGTCTTCTACTGTATTATAGACTCCTCTTGAATGGAGAGTCTACCTCTGCACTTCCTATATTCATTGAGGCCCCAGATTTGCTTTTCCCTAGGCTACTGGAGAGGCGACAACACTGCATTTACTGCTCACTCACTACATAAGCACTCCATCCCAGCAGCGTGACCTGCTTCCCTCACAACAAGGCAACACAACAATGTGTTCAGAACTCCAGCTCCCTTGGTGGGCAGCAATGAGATCTGACAGCAGAGGACTTTCTGTGTGGGGGTTAGAAGAAAAATAACCTGACCTCTTGTATAGAAGCAAGGATGTTGCAAGCACATGGGAAGATGAAGCAAGATGTCAGAGCACAGGTAGAAATATAGATTCAGTCCACGTTAAAGAGAGTCAACTTGGAAAGGCTGACACCCTAAAAAGCACTAACATACTTTGAGTTGCAGATTAGTACGTCATATAGGCTATAAATTCTGACACCCCTTTTTTAGGGTCTTTTAAAAAAAGTTGGAAATTTGCTTTAATCGAGAAGGCTGCATTTAACAGAATGGTGCAGAAAGGAGCTATCGCTGTAAATATAAGTGGTTCAGAACTATGCAATTTTCCATCCTTCAAACTAAGAAAGAAAAAAGGGGTTAATGACTAAGAACAAGTTTCCTAAAAGTATCAACTGGAAAAGTTAAAAGGAGATTTAAATAAAGCTCGAATTTCATTTGGAAGTGATACATGTAAGTGAAGTATCAGAAAAATTATGAAAAGTATATTAAGTGTATAAAAAAATACATAGTTGGAAGAATCTGAAATTAGAGAACTTCAGAAAACATTTCCAAATATCCTGGGATGAAAACCATCCTGTTTTCTCGTCATAATTTAATTTTCCTTAAAAAAACCATAGAATCCAATCCTGAAATTTCGTTTCAGAAATTGGCTGTCTCTCAGGCTAACACTCACAGAAAGCAAAAGAATTTTCCTTTCATAAGCATTGGCTGAAAGCAGAATTAAGTCCCAAGGTTTTGTAAGCAGCCATCACTTTCCTTTCCTGAATTAAAGCTTTCAGAAACTGTATCATACCATAAGTTGAAACAGCATTCAAAGCAAACTCCATGAGGAAGGTATGGAGTTTTTCTTTTTTTTTTTTAAAGTATAAAAAAAGTGTTTCCCTAACTACAGGGGTACACATCTGTCAAAGTACCACTGCTCAGAAATTTCTTCTTCTCATCATTTGATTTATGCCATTTTCTAGCCTTACAAAGCACTTTTTTTTTAACATCTGATTGGTCTGCAATTCTACAGCAAGCATGTTCAATGTCTTTGTGAGATGAAAAACTTGAAGTGATTGTAATCAGAAATAGAAATAATAATAGCAAGCTTTCTGATAAAATAATCATAGTTGAGTTAAGCTTTGTGTAAATTGAAATCAGCCATATCAAGACTACATCGCATTTACTCCTTAGGAATCTATAAACATTAGAAGGTATCAGATCAAAGTTCCCAACTGTGTAACCCAGCTGGGACAAATACAAATTGTACCAGACTATTAAAGGCTAAATCCGTGATGCATACACCGAATCTAACGCGTGTAAAACAAGTAACTTCACAGACCACTGTGAGCACAACAGCTGGGACTTGCAGGTGGGGTGGTGATTTATCTACTATGCAAAGACAACAACATTTGTTACACATACAACTTTAGCACACGTTCCTTAAAATCACAGATTCTGAATTTTAGATCTAGGGGAAAAGAGATGGCTCCTTGAGCCTTGTGGTTAGAAGTCTGACTTGGAACACAGAAGATTCCTAGCCACTAACAGTATATTCAGCAGCCTCTGTCATGGAATATGAACCTTATATGCATAAAGCTCCATAGACATAAAACTGCCCACTTCATCAGATTTTCTTAAAAGTCAGCATACTCTCACCTTAAGAAAACTGGATAGTGTCAGATGAAGATGGTATTTTTATAACCTTTCTGCTAAGCTTCAGCCCAGAAAATATTTTGCAACATATCAATTAAGTCCTGTTAGGGGTATTTTGATGGCATGATTCCCCGAATTCCACGTAATTTGTCATGGAAGCAATATTGGAAGGTAACTTGCTGCTGCCTAAACAAAATGTCCTAAAAAAGGGCAATATAACCTGTTTTCTTTCATTCCCCACAGAAATCAAATCTGTTCTTTCATTGCCTAAACACCTAAGATAAGCCCATTTTCATAAAAGTCCAGGTATCCAACTTTTTTCTTTTTTCAAGAGAAGCTGTATTGCTGATGGAATTTAGATACCTAATGTAAAAAGTCTGGCATCTGAACTAGAACCACCTACATTTAGTTTCAGGAGAAAAATCTACTCCTAATTGTTGCTATGAGTGATTTCCACCCCCCACCCCCCCCCTTTTTTTTTTTTTAAAGAAGATGCCAACATTAGTTTTGATGCTTCAGACTCTCAGAACTGGCCTGTATGGCCTTACCACAGGAAAAAAGGGAGAAGGGTGTCTTGGATCCACCAGCAGAGGTCACTTAAAAGCACTGAAGTGACAAAATAAATAAAGTGACGTTCTATTTCTGTCCAAAATATACTGGAGGATTAAACAGCAAAGCAGAAGTCCCTTCATTGGTTTGGCCGATGCAGAAGAGACAAATGACAGCATTTTGGCACCCTCTCTCCTTAGAAAGAAATGTTTTGTGAAGTCATGCCTAATATTTGAGGAGGTAATAGACATTCCACTCGATAACATCACAGTCTTTCAGCCTCATAGCATATGATTTTGTAGTGAATATTGGAGAGGATTTGAAAGATCTGGCCCATAGCCAGCTCCCTAAATTATTGTCTTTTTTCTTTTTTCTTCTTTTTAGTACTGGAGTCATACAAAGGTTTATAATGATTGTGCGCTAACCCAATTTCAAAATGCAAGTTAATTATGTATTTTTTTAAACTTATTGTTATCAAATGCTTTGAAATTCTATAAATAAAACATTCCATTCAATGAATGGCACATAATTTGCTTCTAACTTTTCATTTGTGAATTCTTTTCTTTTTTATTTTTGTTTTATTCAGCATAAAGAAAATACATGTGTGAAAACTATTCCCTGCCCTCCTTTATGGGAAGCTTAGGGGATTTTCTGTTTTAATTATGATTTGCACTTTAGACAATCACACCATATGTAAGAAACATGACCAGAGGTTCTGCTGATATTTTCTTCCACTGGAATTACAAATAAGACACAGTTGGGTAACTCTGTGGGACTGACTAAATTTCTCATACCTATTAAATCCACACATTTTGCATGGCATTGTTTTGAGAAAAGGCAGAAAATAAATGTAATTATTCCTTCATGCTGTTCAAACAGGCATGATTTATGGTGCTTTTATAAGGAATCAGCTTTACTTGCAGCTCTTCACTGGTGGTTGTTCTACACCATTTTTCCCTAACTATGTTTATTAAATGGTTGCCCCTTCACCAAAATAGAGATGATTATATTTCAACAAAGAAATTACTTTATTCTATCTAGCTTTTGATTTCCAAAGAGAAAAGTAATGATATCAATGTACGCAATATGAAAACAACCTTACAAAATAATGCACATGGTCCCCCGTGATGTGATACACACCATGGGGGATGCAGAAGACCGACATCATAAGTCCATTATGATCCCTATATTTTTCCTATTAGAAAAAAAGAGACTTAATTAATATACTTCAGTTATGAAGCCTAAAAAATATGCCACAGTGGATGCAGAGACAGATCAATCCAAAGGCAATCTTTAATGATTCTCATATGAGAATGCTCATGTAAAGCACCGAGAATGTTTTATGTTTCCTTGTGAACATTAGACAAGAAATAAATTTTTTATGGCATTGAACTGAATTCCTTAAGGGTCTCATGCTTGCAGGAGTAGAACCGATGGAGTAGTTAATATGCTATAAACTCAGCTTGGAGACTGCATTCGAATATTGCAAGCCATTTCCCATTCTGTATGGAAATATTTGGCTAAGAAGTGACATAGTTTTAACCTACTGTTTAGTTTTTCTCATTTTAAATTCAGCATTTAATTAAAAACAGTCTCCAAGGATTAAAAACTACTGAATGATCCTATAAACAGTTGCACTTTACAGTTGTTTTACTTCAGCTCATGCTTTTATGCAAGACAATGAAATGAGAAGGCATCCTTGATCATACGGTCAAAAATGCTTCGGATTTATGTGGAGGAGATAGGATATTCACTTAGTGCTTAGTAGGGAGTAAATCTGTGTGTTTATGATCAATCTTATGTTCTTACCCCTCAACGCTCTTCCTTCAACACATTTTCAACTTTTAAGTAAAAGAGAAATTAAACACTTCAGAGCCTGCAGAATCTGACCTTTAAATTGAGGCCACTACTGATGCAGTAGTGATGCAGCCAAATAATTCTTCCAATTCACCACATGGGGAAGGTTGTGTTTAAGCTGCCTTCTCATTTAGCTTATCCCATGTACATAGCTTGTTTGCCATTAACATGTAAAAGGTACTGGGAAGATACTCGGCTTACTACTGTGACTTGTATCGGCTTGTAGCAAAATGTAGCCACCTTGTACTTTCTTAATACTCTGTTCAAGACTTTTCAGACCAAGGCAATATATAGTCCCTGATATTAAAGTTACGGCAAACTTAAAAAAACCCACACATGCATTAATTCTGCGTATCTGACATTCATAATGCTGAAATCTCAGCTCAGTGGGAAACTGCATATCTGCCTTTCCTTCCCCCTGGAACTTCAGTGACAGAGATGAGGCCTCAAAACTGATTTACCTCCAGAGATATCTTTACTTCAAGGTGTGCTTCACAGTTCCTTCTGACCTGTTCTTGGTACATCACATAGTCCCAGGCAGCACCTCCTGTAAGGCAGTGCAGGCACAGCTCTCTGAGTTGTGCTGGCAGCCTCATTCCACTGCATCACAGCAAAGCCTTGCTTACGGTTATAATATGCACCCAAAGACTGCCCTAGGCAAGTGAAATGTCTGCCTTTTCAGGAGGAAAGCCTATAATCCAGCCTTAAAATAAGGCAGATTCAGATTCTTGTCTCTCGTCTTCTCAAGAACCCACACACTTTGACATTGCAAAGGGATACTGCACCTTGATTAATATAAAAAATCATTCCTTTTTCTGCTATGTGAAACCAATTAGGAAGGATAAATAATGAGGAGGGAAGGCAGGCACGTCACAATTCTGTGAAACCCAAGACAAAAGGACCTGTTGGAAAGATATGCAATTGTCCAACACTCAAGGATCTCTCTGAGAGGACAGATTGGCGCCACACTGATGGAAAGTCAAGCAGAGTGCTGTATTTTATCCTCCTTCACCTCCAGACATAATTCTTCTCCCCCTGGAAACAAACTTGCAAATAGACTTAAAAACTCACAGCAGTGCTTAGTACACATATACACAGATTCTTATATATAGAAAATGAATCCACATTGGTCTCCAATGACTGAGAATTTGAGACACTGAAAAACCAGCATGATAATACCAACATACAAGTGTTGAGCCTTTTTCTGCCATGAATGATCTGATTTTTGAATGATTTAGATCAGATATCCAGTGCATAGCAGTTGGGAGATATGCTGTGTCTCGGAGAAGACCCTGACTTGCAGCCAGCAGCCAGAATTAAAATAGGTTTTTGACTTTATAGACTGATTGCATAGCGGACTGCAGAATTAAATTCTGCACGCAATTTGGATGTGATACATTGATTTAGAGTCTAATAGACACAGTTCTGTATAACCTACTTAGATTCCATCCAAAAGAAAAAGCTAGTAGCTGAATTCAGTTAACATGCCAATTATTCAGTATTCTCCTCATATTGCTAAGCACTAATCAAAAGTAGGTCGGGGCCGGGGGGGAAGTACCCAATTTGTATCTGAAGCTGAATGTATTTGGGCAAAATATTTTTATGAATATAAATAATATTAGTGTTTCACTTGTGATATTCTTAAAAATCAATCTTTCTTTTAAGTCCCCTTTATACATTGAAATAAGTTGCATTCATTCTCTTCTTGCTATATTCTTTTTCATGATGACATCAGAACACAGACAAGGTAGATGGAAACTGTATAGGCACACAGCAAACAAAGGAATAAAACATGTTTAAGAATGTTAACTGTATTAACAGGGAGGTCATTAAAAGCAGGGAGACAACTTCTCAAAGATTCAGATGAAACCTGTCACATTCAGATCTACCCCAGATGCAGCACTTGACTATGCATGAACCTGAATATAAAATGGCTTTAAATATTTGTGCAAATTCTTATTCCCAGTAGGAGTCTTAGGTTGAGCAAGTTCATGATCACACTTGTTTTTAAAAAACGTAGTAGTGCTTGGTCTAGAGCAGCTCAGTGTTTATGGATTTATGTCTTATTATTTGCATAACTTCGTTGTAGGTGTAAATACATAATCCTCACATATTCTAACACATACAAAAATGAGTCCCCAGTGAATCCTGATCAGAAGATTACTGCAGCTACTTAGACAAAAAACATGAAATAGCCCTTATTTAGAAGAATCTGAGGGGGTTTTGGTTCCACTTTTATATTTCTTCTCAAATTATTAAATCCTCTCTTATTCATTATTTCCTACTCTGAGCAGCAGACTCTGGGTTCTGCTTTGGGAGCATCTGGAGACAAGGTCCATGATCATTGGAGAACACCCGGAAACCCTCTGAGGATGCCTACTACTGCCAGGTAGGGACGAGGTAAGGGCAGCCACAAAGGTGTGGGCCTGAGAAAGCTCCAGCATTTTCTAAGGAGCATGATGAACAGCCTTTGACCCAGGGTGCCTGTAGCCTTATTTGCAACTGACCACATATTAGAGAGGGTCAAGCACCCATTTTGAGAGCCTGTGTTTGGGAGAGGTGCACATAAGAACCAGGCCAAGCGTACAGTTAACAGGTGCAGCAGCTTGTGCAAGAGGGTGCAAAGAAGGAGGCCTTAGCTGAATTTGTTCTGGTGTAAATAGTCTCAGGTATGGTCCTGACGTGCCACAGGGTAATTTTCCTGTCAGGACCTGGAGTATCTGCCCCTGCCACAGAAAAGTCTTTGATGCAGATGGAGCTTTGGGTGGTGGATGCACCTCTCCAAGTCACAAGCTGCAGGGTCTTTGCCAGGAGTGGTGGCCGCCTTTCCTGTAGGTCTGCTGTCTTGGAGGAGCTGTGCCACCAGGCACAGGAATTATGGAAGGAAGTGAGCAAGCTACGCAGCATCAGAGAAGATGAAAAGGAGACAGACAGGATCTTCTCTGAGATGCAACAGCTTGAAGAACCCTGGACCCCAATTGCAGTAGAGGTGCAGGCAGTGTCCACGCATAGTATTAATGTAAGTGCAACATCTGGAAAAGGCAAAGGATGAAAGCTGGTGACTGCTGGCACCAAGAGTAAGACTCCACCTAATGGCTTACAGCTACAAAACATATTCACTGCTCTCAAAGTTGAACAGGAGCCACATGTGCCTTTAAGCAAAGGATCTGTGCCACCTGACCCTAATCCATGCAAGATCACCGGGAGGAAGCAGTGAGTGATTATAATGGGCAACTCCTTGCTGCAAGGGACAGACGCACTCATGTGTTGACCTGACCTATCAACTAGATAGCTGCCTGCTGGGGCCTAGAACAGGGATGTTGTGGAAGGATTGCCAAAGCTTGTCTGACCATCTGACTACTACCCCTATTGTTCTTCCACATGGTCACCAATGATACTGCAAAGGGAAACCTGGAGAGTATCAAAAGTGACTACAGAGTTCTGGGAGCTGTAGTCAAGGGCATGGAGGCCCAGGTGGTGTTCTCCTCAATCTTGCTGGTCAGCGGAAAATGTGTGGGGACATGGTCACTGACAATATATGTCAATAACTGGTTGCAGAGCTGGTATTGGTGATGGGGTTCTGTGTTCTGTGACCATGGGACCCTGCTTGCAGATCAGTGTCTGCTTGTGAGGGACCACATCCACCTCACTCAGCAGGGCAAAGTTACCTTTGCTAAAATGGCTGAGCTGGTAAGAAGGGCTTTAAAGTAGGAATGCTGGGGGAAGGTGAGAGAGTCATCAGTGGTTCTGTGAGGGTGTGATGCACAGGGTTGACGAGCAAAGAGTCTGGAGTGGTGTGGTGGGAAGGGATCAACAAAAGAAGGCTTAAGCAGGCCCACCTCCATCATTTTTATGTAAGAAAGGAAGTGCCTACAAAGCACCATTATGGAGAAATCCCCAAAGCCCTTTCTGGAAATCAGTATGCTGGGGTGCCTCTCTAAAGTGCCTATATACTAATGTGTACAGTGTGGGGAATAAACATAATGAGTTAGATCTGTGTGCAGTTGCAAGGCTATGATCTTCTTGGAATCATAGGGACATGGTGGGATGGCTCTCATGACTGGAGGTATTGCAGTGGAGGGGTACAAGCTCTTAGGAAAGACAGGCTGGGAAGATGATCTGAGAATAGCTGGAGTGCATGGAGTTCTGCCTGGGGGTGGATGATAAGCCCACTGAGGATTAAAAAGAAGACAGGTAAAGGTGACTTTGTGGTGGATGTCCGCTATAGGCTGTGTGATCAGGAAAAGCACGTGGATGAAGCCCTCTACAGACAGCTAGGAGCAGCCTCATGTTCACAAGTCCTTACCCTTATGGGGAATTTTAACCACCACAATATCTGCTGGAGAGACAACACAGCAAGGCATAAGCAATCCTGGAGGTTCCTGGAGTGCATTGACAAGAACTTCCTGACCCAAGTGATAGAGCAGCCAATGAAGAGAGGTGCTCTGCTGGACCTCATACTCACTAACAAAGATGGACTCAGTGGGGATGTGAAGATCAAAGGTAGCCTTGACTGCAGTAACCATGAGATGGTGGAGTTCA
>VYZM01010546.1:24789-97933 GCA_013398915.1 Dromas ardeola | reverse complement strand
GGGAACAGCTACATTTCTACCTGCAAAATTCTTTTAGGGCAATGGCTTTTGTAAGGGGTAAACTCAATGGTCTCTTAGTGGCTGAAAAATACAATAATAAAATAGAAATCCAATAATATAAATCAACAGATATATACATGTTTGTGTGTCTGCAAGCGTTTGCAGCTGCACAGCGCACTCAAAGCATGTATACAGACCATTCTGCACAAGTTGTTTAGCACAAAGGCCCCATAGGTTTCCTGAAAGTGAAGCCTTTATATCCTCTCATGTGCAAAAGTAAATTTAATTTGCATGCAAAGCCAGGTAATTTTAAACTTTTCCTGTCACATACAATTTTACATGATGAGGACCTCTGTTTCTTTCAGATTTTTCTGTCTTCCTCATCTGCTTTACAGTGAAAATTTTAGTGGGTTTTTCTTTTTTTTAATTTTTTATTTTTTAGTTTTGTTCCAGCTAACAGAAAATGCTTCTTTCTTATAAGGAATGAATCATGAGGTTTTCCCAAAGATATTAAGGAATAATACTCTCTGATCTTTGGCTTTTAACTAAGTGATGTTAATCTGGGCCACAGCTTCCATTGCACATATGACTTCAGGAACTTTGTGCTATCTATACCTCTGGAGTTAAAATGTCCCTGAGTTGCAGGGTTGTTTCACAAGCCCTGTGCTGCTGCCTCTCTTTTCCCTGACAAATTGCTGCTCTTGCTAGACAGCAAGTACTTGTGTTGGTCTGAGGTATGACCCAATCCCACCCTTGGCTGCAGCCTGCTCTATCATTTAAGGGCCCAGTCTGTGGTGGATAGCTGGTTTAAGCGTTAGTCAACTGTAATGATAAATGTAAAGGCAAATGGCCAGCGTGATAAAACCAGTGGGAATATGTTTTCTTTTAGCATAATGAAGGTAATGATCCCTCCCCTTACAGACACGATATCCCTCATATACATTCACATTGAACTGTATGATAATGATGATCAAAACCAGAAACCTCATAAATAAAAGTTTGTAAAATGGCAACCAACTTCAGAAATACAAGTTTTTAGCAAGTTGCCCTTGAAGTAAAACTTGGGTTCAGGGGTTTATTTAATCCTAACACAAATGCAATCTGAACATATTTACTAAAGCTCTATTACCAACAGGTATCTTGATACTCACTTTAATTTGGTAAATATTAACCAGTACATCTTGGTTTGGTTTTCTTTGTTTGTTACAAATGTTTTGGATGTGTAACAATTGAAACAAAACTATGCTGCATTTGGATGCCATGTGGATACATAATTACTAAATCGAAATGAAAAATGAATAAAAAGTTCATGAAATTATGAGTTTATACATGTGATTCTACTAACTTGGAATAGAAACACCAAAATCACCCTGCACATGTGGGCCTCTAATCCTAAAGCAAGTGCCAGGATAACAAATCCCCAATGGCATCAAACAGATGATGTGTTTCACAGGTACAGGCTATTTATTCAGCAGATGAGGTTACAGATCAGGACTTTTTAATGCAAGGATTGTTTATCAGTGGCATTTAGTGGACAATCCCATTTAACTGCCAATGGAAGGCTGATAAAGTGTTGTGAAGCTCAACAAAAATGTTTGTGTGCTTACCAGCTCTTTGGCAGTTTTGAACTACATTTTGATCAAACCTGATCTCAGTTTTAACCTAAATATGTGAGAGGAACTATGATTTTTGAGTGGAAATCAACTAATAAGCATTAATCATTCATATTTGAAACAGGGCAAAATAGCATATCTTTCTGAGTTTTTTGCAGAGTTTGAGGCTTATAGTGTCTTGAAACTCCAGTTGGAACTTGGGGGTTCTGGGAAATTAAAGAAAACCAAAGGAAGTCCTTAGCTCAATAAAGAAGTCTGTCTTAAAAGTTCAACTTCCAGGCCACATTTCATGGGGCTAGCAGAGTAGGCAGCAACAGCGTGTTGCATCAGCAAAGGCTAAAAGAAACACACCACGTGAAACTGATGGCTTTCAGAAGCATTTTGGTCCAAGTGTTTGCATACTTTGACATCCTAGTGAGAGGTACTTACACAGAATGGATAAACAAATAGATACGCTCTGGAATTTTAATAAGCAAAAGTCCACCCAGCATGAGCTTAAAAGTTTAAGGGAAGTAATTTTAAATTTCTGACCTAATATTTGCCTTACAGTAATAGAGTCAACAGATACTGCTATTTGGTTGTTAATAGAGTGTGTCTAACCACAGGGTAAGTGCTTCTTAAATAGATTTAAAATGGTATTGGATTTACAACAGTCTTTTAAAAAGTTTGCCCCCACAAATGTATCTGCTTCACCTCTGAACATCTATGTGGTATTGCTTATGGTCCCAGCTGCCCCAAAAAGGCTAAGTGATAACAGAGAACATCCTGAAATAATCCAGATCTTTCCTATTAGGTTACACTGAAATAACATTACAGCTTGTTTGGTTTTTTGTTTTTTTTTCAGGTTATTGTTTTCAGCCTTCAGGCCCTTTTGGAAACACCTCCTTATGAGTAAAAAACAATTTTGGATAAAATATCAATATCAATAGCAAATAGGTAAGATCACCTGCATATACAGTAAATCTGCTTCCCCCAGCTCTGTGAATCACAGCTGCAGTATGCTTGCCACCAGAACAATTACACTATTAACTACTAAGTGAACATGACTGGAAAAAGGGAAGGTGGCCTTCACAGGATGACAGAGAGGGATGCTGGGTCTTATTTGCAGAGAGACAGGAACATCCCCTGATGCCACAGCCATCTCAAACTTAATTTCACACCGTGGTACTTCTTACAGCCAGTTCTCCCTTTTCCTCACCCCTTATCTCCAGTATCTTCCCCAGAGCAGAATCCAAAGATGATACAGATACTTCTTTTCAGCTTTGAAAGGATTCTTCGGTAATAAGAGCAGAGAAATGTAGAGATTAAAAAACAAACAAACAAAAAAAAAAGAGGCCAAACTCATTCTGCCCTCTTCTGAACAACTTTAACAGTTTTCTATTTTAATAAATTAAGTGGAACTTACACTTGTTTGGAGGCTTATTACATGCCCTACGTCTAGAGAAATAAAAGTGACATGTAAGCCAATACAACAAATTCTAAGAATCTTTGCTGTGTTTCTCAAATTCACAGAACTAAAGGATTATGTGTGACAGAATGACACAGAACCACTACTAATAAAGGAAAGCTCACAACCGTCGGACTTATTTTTGCTTTTCAATATGTGTTTTGATTTTTCTTCTGCTGTAGGCTCAATGAATCTCATTTGTCATCATTTCCTTTTTCTTTTTCACGCTTCCCAACCACATTTTAAAGTTACTATTATAAATTGTATTTTGTTCAGATTTATTGTTTCTCTTGTAGTTTGCATTCATTCTCCTTGTTCTCCTTGTTATTGTCACTTCCATTCTATGTTCTCCTCTTTCTAATTTCCTTTTTGGTATCCAAATCACACTGTCTCCTTGTGTCTAATCTATAATTGCCTTTTATCTCCTCTATTTTTAATTCTCCTGTTTACTGAGAGTACAATTGCATTTCACTTGTCCCAGCCTGTTCTCCTTTCTATTCTGCCTCATCTCAGTACTTTCACTCTCATTTTCATTTGTTCAGTGCTCCTTCCTCACCTGTCTAAATCTACCTTGTGATGTATTTGCCATCCTACCAGGTGTGTCATTGGCAGAAGAAACTGTGGACCTGACACCTGGACCATATCTTCATTTAATATTGGACAGATCCTAAAAATGTCTCCAAAGGACACCAAGGATGGTAACAAGAAAAAATTATGAAAAATTTATGATACTTTCTTTTGATTTTCATGCCTATCTTTGCAAAAGGACCAAGTTTAGAGATTCCTCAGGACAGGCAAGATATGGGAAGAGTCTAGGTAAGACTAACCCTGGGATTGGTGAGCCTCACAAGCTGGTAACAACTCACTTGTATACTTTCTACAGGATGGCAATATATTGTTCAAAGCTGGCACTTCAAGTTCAAAGATACACACACACACAAGAACCTTCATGGATTTCAGTCAAAACTTATCCTATCTGTTATAGCAGTCAACTATTTATTAGGCCAGTACTACAGAACCTAACAGGTTTTGCTCTTCTTGGAGCTCATCAGCTGTAGGTAACGGCCTAAGAGACTCAGGAGCAACTACAATTTCAGTAATTTTCACATTCTGTCTAATCTTCCTTGGTACTTTTCTAGTTTCCTGTGGATGGGAACACTACCACGTATTGTAGCCAGCACTTTAGAAAGTTATTACAGTAACATAATGAACTTTTACATTGCCTTGGATTACATATTGAGGAGTTTTTCCTTTTCATATTTTACATATTTGTCAACGTATTGTACACTATCAGAAAATTATCCCTCTTTTCTCACCTGTTGTAAAAAAGTACAACAGGTGAGAAACAGAACAGCATAAATTTTGCTAAAAAAGATTCACCCTGAAATAATCTGTTTCTTAGTTTTATGGCTTTGTTTTGATTTTTATAATAAATTCAATAGAAATGGCTAAACATTATAAAGCTGACCTATGTTCTTTTGCTTGTGTATCGGTCATAGGAAAACACATATGTTCTCAACAAACTCATCTGTTGAAAGTCAAGTCCGTGAGAGGAATTCATGGATCCACTTTCACTCAATCAATTGTGTATTTATCTGTGCTTCAAGAACAATTTTTAACCTGCATGTGCTTTCTGATCTCTTTCTAAGATGATATTTTTGTCTCCAGTGCCTGATCCACCAACATCATAACGCTTTTAATGAAAAAGGCCCAAGTTTCCGATCTCTAACAAAATCTCAAAAGAGTCAAGCTTCAAACAGTTCTGAGTTTTACTCAGATTTCACAGAAGTCAAACTTGCAGCAGGCTTCCTTTCCTAGAAAGAAGTCTGTACCTGTATCTTCCGAGCTATGTAGTTATGAAAATGCATCGAGGGCTGCACAGAATATGAAGGAAAAATCTGAAACAAATGAGAATTCCAATGCATTTGATGATGGTGCAATGGTCAGAGAAGATGCCAGTGATGACAGTTGAACGTCCCTTTGCCTTCCCAGCCCCCTTCATATATTCTCAGGCATAGGATGACAAAGGGAAGTCCACGGGTCACATGAACAGATATTGTCGACATAATACCCTGTCCAAATTGCCTTCTCCACCCAATCAAATCACCCAACTTTATCCATCAATTCCTTACTCTGAGGTAACCTTTTCTCATAGGCCTACCAAAACTCAACTATATTCAACAACTCTATAAAGAAGAAAGAATAAATACAAGGACACAGCTACCAATGTCTGTGATCTGTCTGTTTTCAAACAGCATACTGTAGAGGTAGGCTAAACCTTCAGCACCAAACAGCATGTTTAAAATGAGAACAACTGCAGATTGACAATGAATAGTAATATTACACATGAAGCCCTACATGGCCTAGGACACAATTCTTCCAGAAATGTACTAATCAAAAGAGCAGTAAGAATATTGCAAGGTGGACCTACACAACCTTAGGATTTGGTGTGGTAATCTTTCTAAGAAATACCAACATGCCTCAGTGCATGGAACTGACTGAGCAGTGCAGAGTGATTCTTGGGCAAAATACGCAGAGGTTTGTTTGGTTTTTTTTCCCCCCTTTTTCTGAGAGAAATAAAAACCAAACCACTGAGATCTCTACAGTTTCTAGGAAAGAGGACAAGACATCAGCCCTTAGTAAAACTGCAGTACAGAATATGTATTTTTTTTCTGTTGTTTTCATATGGTGCAGAGAAGATGAATCATAATGGAGGTAACACTTAAGGTGTTAGTGTTGCAGCAGGAGAGTGGGAGTGTTGAGGCTCGCTATATACAACTGTTGTGGCAACTTTAACATAAATGGACATTTAGCTTTAACATAAATGTACACCTTGTTCTTCAAAGCCTTGTGATACAATCTGCCTATTCCAGAAGGGTGGCCAACTGCATGCAAATGAATCCCTTCTGATCTATAGCCCACATTTGGCTTTGAGGAAGAAATAATTTTTGTCCATTTTCTGGATCTTTAAGCTTCAAAAAGGCTAAAAGAGTGTGTTTGTTAAGGGAATTTATATAAGATACAAAATAAGCCAATCTACTCATAACATTCTGATTTTTTGAAGGAGTCTATTTGAAATTAAACGTGCATTGCCTTTATGTCCTCTGGCTTAACATTCTGGTTTCAAATATGTCTTTGGTTACACATCCTCATTTTTACCTTATTTTTGGGTCTTCTAGAAAAAGAATTCTTAAAAATCTCAAAAAGGGATCTGTTTTTTCTGCATAACTATTCCTGAAGAAGAATGCGGTAGTTAGTTTTATGAAGAACAAGGAGTTTTCACAGTGAAAAATGTCTTCCCCCATCATCTGCAAAGGCTGGACTCCTGCTGTCTGGGTGACATTATATATTCTTGTTATCTTCATTCCTGATGATAGTGAAGTCCTTTTGCCTCATCACTACTCTTTCCTTCTCTGAGGTTATGTCTCTATACTTTAAAATGGCAGAAAGCTAAGTAGTCCGAGCTGACAAGTAAATGAGCCTCTTTTAAATCATTAGAGCAAACATTAGATCTTTTTACATTTTAATCCATTGTGGTAGCTGTTAACCCCAATTTTAACACCACTGCCTCACTGGTTGGACTTCATCTATTTTCAAAGCAAATTTTAAGGATGTAAAATCTCTGTCATATAGTTGCAGAGAACAGAAAATTTTGGCAGTATTCTGACCGAAATTTAAATATTTTGGTAGATGAAGTTTTCAATATAAGAAAGATGTCTGGATTTAAAAGAAATATGTCACTAGCACATGATGAATATGTTTTCAAAGCGATTTGTCAGATTTGCAAATAACACACAAAAGCTTATTCTGCCATTGTAACCATTACTGAAAGCACATTACTCCTTTATAACACATTCTAAACACAAATTTTATTACTGATATGTATGTGCTGATATATGCAAGACAAAGAAAATGATTGTATGTTCCCCCAAATAGTTACGCATACACAAGAACATACTGTGGCACACTATGTAAGCACATATGATGCTATGCTATGCATCCAGATTCTGATTCTGCTGACAGATAATTATACATGTTCTTCTGAAGAAAAACTTACAACATTCCTAGATAATTCACAACCTCTTTCATTCAAGTTAAAAACTTTTCTATAGGCAACACGCGATCATCTTATGTATCCTTGTCTTTCTCCACTGCTCCAGTAAGACCATTTGACATGAAGGCAAGTAGCACTTCCATTTGTGGTGGAAGCGCTTGGCAATCATGTGTAAGCTCTTTATGGATTGGAGAATATTTCAGTTAGTAGGAACAATGCAGTTAATAGTAACATTTATACCACATGGACTGAAGGCCTTAATGCAAACAGGAGGAATGAACCACATACTATAAAAACGGAAACATGAGCGCAGAGCCAAAAGGGGGAAAATTTAGGCAGGATTTTTGAAGATTCTGTAAGTACTGCTAAAGGGTCTTTTTATGTAATAAGAAGTAATTCTAGACCACACTTGTTAATGAGAAAGCTTTGTTCTGGCTAATCACAAAATGGGTGAAACCCACAGCATGTCAACCTATTGGAGTGACTTTGCCTGAAAGCGATTAACAGTCCTCAGATCAGACCTATTAGCTGAGTTGCTACATTGGCAATTATTCTAATCTAACCATCTGTGGAGCAGCAGAAATGAATATTTTATGCCTTGTATATGAATATGAATGACTTGTAACTTCCAACGCACATTTTGTAGACGGATTTCTTTTGTGTTTCTGGTTGGAGGGAAGACTGATGCACCTATTGTGTTACTCAGCAGTGCTCTGCAGAAGTGGTGACGATGTACATTTTAGCAAATGACCGGGTCATTCTAGCACACTTCACAGAAATGCTTTGTTAGTGTCTAGAAATGTCATAACTGGAGAATTTGCAATACGTCATCTCTTGTAATCAAACGCTTCGTTTCTTTCCTTTCTCTGTTTACAGATTATATTATCTGTTTGGCGATACATTAAGTTGTCCTTCTGTACTGGCCACTAGTATTTTCCCAGGGTGGGAAAAAAAGACTAGCTGCACTTCCACATCTTGCAGGATCATAAGATATTAATTGATTTCTAATCCAACGCCAATGACAGTTTTCTGGTGAAAATTGTTCTACCTCTTTTATTTTAAGCAGTTTCTTTTGAAACATTTCCTTGCACCTTTGTGACCCATTGGAAAAAGTTTTAAGTATACAGCATTTGGGAAAAAGCAGCTGCAAAGTGGACAAAAACTTCCCAGGCATCAGGAGGAGGAGGAAATGTATCATGTACGGGATTCTAGAAAAGTAAAGAAATTCTCAACATTTTAGAGGATACATTGATCCTGATTCCTTCTGAACAAAATTGAGTGTGGAAACATAAGACTTTAGAGTGACTTTAACCAAAGAATACTGTAGATGAGAGGAGCTTATCTTACAGTGATCTTCCTACCTTTAAATTCCTGCCCAAAGTCCAGGACTCAAATGTTTGTGTGAATTGGAAACCACAAACATTTCTGATTAGATCATCTTCAATATTTCCTTTTGATTTTGAAACGGTTTTAGAAAAGTCCGTTTCTAACTACAAAATTATGCACTTTCAAACTTCATGAGTTTGAGACAACTTGTGGCTCACTGCAAGAGACGGTTGCTGGGCTGCATTAAAATAGTCGTCATGAGTGAAAACAAGAAAGACCTGTCCTGAGCGCTGAAGCACCAAATTGACTTCTAGGTAAATGCACAACTGAGTGGCTCTGTCCTGAGCCTGCAGACTCAGACTGACTCACAGATGCAACTGAATTCTCTGCTTGCCTGGAAAGCATTTTTTAATTCCTGAATATTTGCTGTGGGCAAAACAAGAGCTATGGAAGTGGTAAAACTAAAAAGGTAGAGTGGGAACAGAGAATTCAATGAAATCTTTTCTCTAGTGTCCATAGGGGGCATAAGGCAAGCTTTTTATTATTTCATTCAGGAAATTAAATACTGCTGAATGACTGAGAATGATTCCATACTAGGAACAAAAACATCTGAGTCTTTCAGAATTATCTGGCATACTTAATGACCTGATTTAATCCTAAATTTTATAAAAGAGACTGCCACTGTCCTAATCTATTTGAAGGGAATACTGTTTTCTGTGTCTTTAATAAGTAAGCACAAGCTTGAAGTTTCCCTTTGTGAATAGGGTGTAATCCCAAATATCCAGGAGAGCTATCACTGCACTGGAGAAAGATACAGTTGAAGCAAAGGAAAGTAAATAAGAAGAAATGACAAGCCTAGCACTTCAAAGTCAGGCAGGCTTAAAAATAAGAATAAAATCTACATTTAGCACTATTGTCTGGGGACAGGCTGTGAAATAAGAAGTTAGCAACTGTTTATTATTTCCTAAACGTGTTCTGTTTTCTAGCCCTCTGCTCTTTTGTTTGGCGATTAATCAAAAATTGTACCTTTTCCTGACTCTCCAGCAAACAAAAGTCTGGTGCTGTCAGTGTTTTTCCCCACTCCACATGCTTAGTACTGGAAAACGGTAAGTAAGGACATACACGCATGGCTGCACACACTCCCCGATTGGTTGAAGATCGCTTTGCAGCCGTGCCCCTGCACACACAGGGCCAAGGATCTCCACTGCTCCGCTAGGAATGAGGGTAAGGAAAGGTATCAGAAAGTGGCCATCTGTTTGGCTGACCCAGCAGGGCAGGTGGTCCTTCTCTCATCCATATGTTCACCTTTCTATTAACTAGAGGCTGGGCAGGACTCAGTCACCTTCTTTTAAAACAAAGGAAAACAAAACGTGGCAGAAGCATTCTGGATGTCACTGGACCAAGACGTACAACTCTTAACTGCAACCTTCCTTCCCAACAGTTCTTTCACATGAGTGTTATGAGACCCAAGTGTTTTTGTATTTATAAGAGAGAGAGTTTTGGGAGGGAGAAGTTAAATGATAGAGAGACTCTGTCACAGAGAAAAGGGAAGAGAAAAAGGAAGATACATACTCCTGAGGGGGTAGGGGACTTCAGAGAGAAACCAGAGAAGAGAAATCCTTCATGTTTTGTAGGTGTTTGAAGAGGTCAGGCAAGCATTTGACTTGAACCACCAAAGTTTAGAGGCTCATCCATCAATCACTTTTTAACAGATAAACCTCTTATCCAAACCTGTATTAAGTTAAGTCTCTCTAAAGAGATTTATATTTTGACATAAATACTTCTCCAACACAATGTTATGCTGTAAACTGCAAAAGCTCATATTTTTCTTATAAATGTCCTTAGGTAATTATTACTTACGGCACATTTTTTTACAGTTTGATTACAAGACCTATGCCATTTTCAAATGTGAATTTTTCTTGCTGGTCAACCTAGGATTAGATCATACTATCTCCATCTGCTAAGAAAATGCATAGGCATGCATACACTGCTTAGGATGCACACACATTTGTGCATACCTACACACTGCTATCTGAGAAAAAGCAACATATACTCTGATATTGTAAAAACAAGAAGCCTGTGGTGTGTGTGGTTCATGTGGTGGTGTTGAAAGGTGTAGGTAGCACATCATTTTAATTTCAGCACAGACTGTACTCATCATACAGAAAGCTTTATCAAGCATGACCAACATGGTAGTTTATGTTCACCCCATTGGGCCTGCCCATAACTCATTACCATCTGATGTCCAAGAATCTAAATATGTTTCCTAGTCTCATTCCAGTTTCAAGTGCCTGTATCACAAAAACCACCACCATTCCTGGCCGCAGAATGCATGTTTAGAGAGAGTTATCAGCAGAAAGGCTGTGCATATAATCACTTTTGAAAAATGAGCTCTGTTTTCATTCCTAAAGGTAGATTATGCAGGTACACCACCAAGGTTTGTTTGTGAGACTGAAAAAACTCCTGCCTGGCTAGCATCCAAATGAAGATTTCTTCCCTATGTATGCCCTAGGTTCAATTTCTAGAGCTGATCCTTTTTCCTTTTGATAGCACTAAATTTCTGAAAACTAAATGATTGCAAACAGAAGCAAAAAAAAAAAAATCCAAAATATCTAGAAAGACATTAACTCCCCATCTAAATTAAGCATCTACACACTCTGGAAATAGTAATACTAATATTAAGTTATCATATTTTATTTTATCCAAGCAGAAGTGCTTACTTAGGTGACTATTTACTTTTCATTTTACGTAGGAAAATGGTACATGATTATAAAAGAAAAAAGATGACAAATGAGAGAAAAAAGGGTCCTTCAGTCTGATCATGGTGTGGAATGTATCATCACGATTGTGAAGATAGATGAAAGGACCATCTAACTTCATATGTTGCCTTGGCTATGGCTAATGACAGCTGCTTAGGAAAAGCTAATAAGCATAGTGCGAATATATAGTAACACTTCTATGGGATACTCTCTCTGCCTTTAAATAGCAATGGCTCTGGTACTGTTTGAGTTGTCCAGTCGTTTCTCCTGCAACCATGCAGGATTTTATATACCCCTATATACCTCAGTCATCTCTCTTCCAGCCTGCAAAGTCTTTATCATAAAAAGCTCAACCAAACTTTTTGTCAGCCTTTTATCTGCATTTACTTATTCCACTGTATTCTTTACAGACTGGAGGGGACCAGAATTGTATACAGTTTTAAGGAGGTGGGGATACCAAAGATCTAAGTTGAACCGGAAGAGCCTTCACCAATATTGTTTGAAACTTATCAGAAACAAATTCAGCTATTTGTGCTGTACCCTCACCGACAGTACTCTAAAATTACATTTTATTAGCTTTTTTCACCATTATTTGCTTTTATTAGCTCACAGTCACCAGTTTAGACAGCAGAACTACTCCCCAAAATATTCAGACCTTATTGCCTATTTAAACTCATAATGTCTTTAATATAATTGCAATTATAAAACAGTACAAGCAAAATGTTACTCACTTGTATTTATCTTCTGAAGTGAAATGTGCTTTTCCAGCTGTCTACGAAGTTTCACCTCTGCTCCATATTTACCAGTAGTGCCATTGTCAGCCAAAATAAAATGAGAATGCATACTGTTGAGCACCGTCAATTTACTCATGGGATTGGACATTGTCTGGTATGGTCGGACCACCTGCATTTTAGAGACAAAGGAAAAAAAAAAGTACTGAACAGAAAAGACCCTCTGAACTAAATCAATTATAAGATACCAGCCGACAAGATGATACAAAAGAAAAAAAATATCAAAATTATTTGAAGTATTGTTATCGGGCACTGCTGTCTTCTATGTGTAAAGTAGAAAATAACCTTAGGACTTAAACCAGCATGGCCACCTCTTGTAAACTGGTGTGGCCACCGAGCTTTTCGACGCAGACACTGCTTAAAGGGTCTTCTGCGGTAATTGTTTTAAATGGCATCAATGGCCACTGTTTCAGTGTTAAGTCCAGCTAGTCGTCAGTCCTCCAAAGGTCTGTGTGACTACACACATGCACCGTGCACCCTGTCTGCTGATGTCTTTCAATAGCATTGCCGTAAATCCTATACCTTATCTGACCAAAAGCTTTAATTTTTCTTTCACAGACCATATCCAGCACCGTGCACCCTGTTTTTGCTCATTCAGAGCCACCAGACACACTTCAGCAGATGAGTTCCACTCTTGGAGAGGTTTACGCATGATATTACACAATGTTTTCAATTTCCTTGGAAAAAAATCCATTGGCCAATTCTTAGTATAATACAAAGGCAGTTGCTTGTGTTCACAACAGCTTTAGAAAGTCTCCACTCAGTGGGGATTTTACCACACTTCCTTTGATTTGTTTTCATCAGGAGAAACTCTTCTGCAGACACACAGAGTAAATTGTGGCAGAGTTATCCCACTCACAGCCTCCAGCCAGAGCAAATAATATCACTGGGCCACATTTGGCTGTCAGCTACTTTGGTGGGTCTCCAGTGACATAAGGAAGACTGCTCTGATGTGGCAAAAGAACTGGTGTTGTGTCGAGGGATCCTGGCCGATCATTCAAAGACATTTGCTAGAAATATCGCTCCCTGCATTGTTTACGTATGTCTTGTCTTTTTGGAAAGACAAAACTCCTGAAAATTTGTAAAATGAAGTCCTAGCTGAAGAAATGCTGAAGTGACTTGTTACAAAACTCAGCTGGGCTATCCTTCATCTGCAAGGAATTTTCTTCACAGCTCTGGCATAGTTCATTTTGCAAATCTAACAAAATCCTGTGCTTTTTAATGCACAAAAGTATACATTCATGTTTTGACAAAAATGCTTGCAGTCAGAAATATATTAACCTATTAATTTCTTCCTAAGCTTCTCTCCCTTTTTGTTATTCTGAAGAGCTCTCTAATTGAGACATAATCTTTATAAATAATGTGTGTTAGTAATTCTTTGGCCAGAGATATCTATCTCTATTATTTTTGCTTGCAAATGCTTGCAGCATTTCGGTCAATTCTTGTATGTCAAGGGGAAACCCACAGACTTCTTTTGCTGTTATAAACTGTCACGCTGTAACTCTGTAAGGTGTTTGTCCTGCAAAAGGGAACTCTGAGAAGCCCAAGAGGGCAGCTGGCCCACAGCAAGGCAGTGCCCTCCACTGTGAGAACAGGTGATAGCTTTTGCTCAGATTTCTTGTATACTGTTTCTTTTCGTGCCCCATTCATAAAAAATTTATTCTACAGGCACATACAGCTTAACAAATACCAATATGCTGCCGGAACATGTTCATTAACTAGCTTCTACAGACACAGAAACCATGTGTTCACAGTCAGAAAGAAAAAGAAGGTTCTTTCTCACATGCCTAAGTATCAAATAAAATCAAACTAAAACAGTTACAGATTTTTTAAACTGATACCTGCCACACCTCTCAATATATAGAGGGGCACAGGCCAGCAAAGTCTGGTAGAAGAAGAGCTGCCGATTCGTTGTATGATTACAAGCCACTGTGCACGCAATTCTACTGGCAGCTTGCGGTTTGTCCCCGAGAGCCACAGCTCAAAACTTTCTAATGGTGACAGCTTGATCTGCGGTTCTAATGAGCTGCAGCACTAAAGGATCCACACTGACTTAATAATGCCACTGCAGGGCAGATTAGAAGGCCACACTTTGGTTCTGTGTCTGTTGTTTAGCTACAGGATGAATAATATTATTAATAAAATTTATAGATGTGAAAATGAGAATACAATTATTTTCAATTGAACTGTTCACAGCATGCAAAGTTCAACAGCTGAAATACTTTTTTTCAATAACAAATTTCACAAACCACACTGTCACACTCTTCCTGATTAAAGGATAAAAATAATCTTCAGGAAGGCAAGATAATCCTAGGCTTTGAGGCTATTTCCTTGAGGTGAATTGTTTTTCCACAACACTCAGCAGATTTTAAATTTCTCACTCTTGCAGTTCCCATTCCTTTGTTCTTTTCAACCCCTTACATTTTACAAGCAAGTTAAAAGGTTGAGAAAACTTTGACTTTAACGTCTTCTCATCCTCTTTCTGCATTGAGAAGAGGGAATAATGTCCCCTGGCATCTTCCTCTGCAGAGTTGAAAGGAACCATTTGTGCTCCAGGCAACCCCTCAAAATATAGGTTAATGAATGTGACAGCAGCCATGCTGTGAGGCCGTGCTCGCGCTGCATGGGCTGAGGGCATTCCGTCAATAGGTGAGGAGCTGGGGTAACCCCAGCAGTTGCCTTTGCACTGCAAGCTTGAGTTAAAAGCACTGGCATGCTCTGTTTACATTCCCCGTGGGCACACGACACTCAACGTATGGACAGCACTTGAAAAATCACTCAGGGTAACTCAGCGTGGGCAGTGAGCACGCACGTCTTGTGTCATCCAACGCGTGAATCTGAGTGGTCTAGGTGAGGGCAAAGAATTTACAGCATACTTAGCGTGTTCAGACTAGTGGCTGAAAAAAGAGAGAAGTGCGTGCTTTGCTTCTCAAAAAGTAGCAGCTGTTGTTCACATTAAGCCTTCTCTGCAGCCCCACTGTTCTGGGGTACACCAGGGAACAGACTAGTTCCTGGGTTAATTTAGAGGATCCAAATTCTCCATATATACTACAAATATACCAGTCCTCAGCTTTGCTGCAGGCATGCTTCCCACCTTGTAGTTTGCAATGGGAGAGCTGAATCTCTTTTCCTTACACCTGTCCTTAGAGAAATTAATGCCTGACCCAGCCTGCCAGGGGGCTCTGTTACTTTCACACTGGATAAAAGTTGTAGAGAAACAAACTTGTGAACTAACTATTTGTGGTTATTTGTAATCTTTTTTTCCCCCAGCAATTCAATTTATTCTCAAAGAATCTTCTTGCAGGCTGATTGCAAAATATCTACCAAAACCAAGTCAAAATTGGTAACAAGAAATCCAACGACAATAAAGTAATATACACTTACTAATTAGTTGCCTGAGATTTGCAACTTTTATCTTTATTCTGAAACCTGCAGAAGATAATTAAAGCAAAACACAATCTTTCTGACAATATAAAAACAAAGAAGTATGAGAGACAGAAGGAAGTGCTCTCATGCTATAAACTAACGTTGTTATTCAGATTACTATGAAAGAATGAAAAGGAAACGTGTAGCCCATCTTGAGTCTGATGTCCCTGTTGCCTGGTACACACATAGAGAGCAGGTAATATGAACACTGATAAGACTCACTGGAATGTGTTTTAAAGTCTGTGGTTTAAAGCGGTGAGTTCTGGCTACATACCTATCAATCCTGGCAGCTATATGATTTTTTTTCATATACCTGAATGACACTAATTCTAAGGTGATGCTTATTCTTGAATGCATGTTTTTTCTGGTTTTGGGTAATCTTTGGTAATCTCAAGGAGGCAGGTAGTATTCTAAAAATGAAGGGGACTTGGTACTGGCAGAGTGGAGTCCTTCATAATGAAGCATTTACAGATGGGATCAGGGAGAAGGTAATGGGCAGGACTTGGGGTGTTGATGAAAATAAGCCTTTCTCAGTTCGTTCAGCTGTAATATATAGCAAACAATTCCAGTTCTTTAAGCTTTAAACTTTCCTCATTGTTTATGTTTTCTGCACCTCCTGTTTGCTGTTATTTCCTTGACTTGTCTAATAACTAGACATTGGCCTCAACTGTGCCCAGTGCCATAAAAATGAATGATTCCCAAGGTTATGTATCAGTCCTGTTACTAAATTCCAGCATAATGCTCATCTTTCTGGAACATCATTGAGTTATGATGTAATCGAGTTGTTAACTATTAATAATTACCTGGTGATTCACTACAACATGGAAGGTCCCCACCTTTCCTGAAGAAGTTGTCTCGTCTGTTATTGTCCGGGGATTTTGAGAAGTTGATGCTAGCACCTGCTGCATGACAGGCTGACTTCTATTTGTGACCCTGCCCTCTGAAGTGCATTCAGCCTTCCAGTTTTAAATGTCCTCCCTATTGCACCATCCAAATCAATACTGAAGAAAGCTGAAGATATAAATGAGCAAGTACAGCAAGACTGCAGATTTCTGCTCTGAATAATCTGAATTGCTACCTTTTGGTAGCAAACTTGCAGTAACATTTGAACATCCCAGAGAAAACTGCTGATTACATGTTCTTACCTCCAGTTATATTTATAAAAATTAGCAACTGTGTTAATATAAAATTTGGTTACTCTGAAACTACAGCCTTTAATAAATCAGAAGCATTATCTAGAATCAGACTGAGAAAGCCAGGCTTTATTTTTTAACAAAAGAAATATCTAAGGATGCTTGGATTCAACTTATGTTTAGTTCAATATAAATTTAGCATTTACATAAAAAGGGACAATATTTGCTCCTTATTTTTATGATTTCAGCTGTATAGGAGAGTAGGTTCAGAGTAGCAGTATACTTACTGCTTGAATTTTCTTAAATTCATTTTTTTTTAATATTCTGATCAGCACAAAAGAACAGGCATCTATTATTAGTGAAGTCCATAAGGAACATCTACAACTGGCAATGATCATGCCTACAACATTTGAGTTCTAGGGATAAAAAAATATAATTTATTCTGGAACACAGAATGCATGAAAGAGGTTGATAGATATATTAAAAAAAAATATATAAACCATTTATGAGCTATGAATAATATAATAAAACCTGTGTTATATTATATATTATAGTCTCTATAATATATGTTATATATACTATATATTTGTATAATAAATATATATTTATTATATAGATTTAAATTTGCCTTGAGAAAGTAGTTTTCTTTCTGATAACACTTCTTGCTTTTATGTAGCACTTTTATCTGTTTATGCACAAGTCTACGGACTAGACTTATATTTTGGGTTGTGCGCTCTGATGCAGTAAATGATAAAAGCTGACCACTATTGCTTCCTTTTTACTGGCTAAAGCCTTTGTTAAAAATAATAATATTTTATTTTTTCCAAAATTTCTCCTGAGTTTCAGTTTTGCCATAGTCTAGTTGTTGACTGTAACAGAAAAATCAATGAAGTAATATACAGAGAGAAACACGCTATAATCCATGGCTATAGTACCTCTCTAAGTGAGACAAATAAAACTCAAGACATTTGAGAGAATTTCTCCTTATGTCGACATGATGGATCCACGTAGGGAAGGATTTTTATAGCAGGCATGGAAGAGTGGGTGTTACGGATTTTGTAGCGATTCAGCACAGTACTGCAGAAGATCAATTTTAGTTTAGATTAGTTCAGTATGAATTTTTTTTTTCAATACTTATATTGTTAAAAAAGTGCATTCTATTTAAGTTAGTAGGTTATGTACTTGACTGATCAATGATATATCACAGTATGTGATATATAGCTGGAAATGTCCTCACTGAGTCGCACAATAAAAGCATATTTTGATATAAGACTCAAATACTAGCTTCTTTGGACTAAAAGTGAAACTTATCTGAATGATTTCATTGGCAAAAAGGAAAGTACTAAAATCAGTGTTCTCCTTGTAATCCAGAAACTATTCCTACTGAGGTGATGAGGAACTAAACAAATGACGACTGAACAGACTCTGAAAGGAAGGACGTGCATGTTACAAAGAATGACAAAGTGCACTCTTTTAAAAGGAAGAATGGCTCTGTATGCAGGCAGAAACTTATTTATAACCCAAGTTTTCTACAAGACTGAGCAAGCGACCTTACTTTCACAGTTCTTCTATCAGAAAATTGGAAATAAGTCAACTGACTACCTTTCCCTTGCATGCCTTGTTTTTAAATTAGAATCCAAGTATGTTAAGAGGGGCACTATTTTCTGCTATATTGCTTTTACAGTACTGGAGTAAGACAAGTCTCTTTAGGGATCTTTAACCACCACAATATAACAAATAGCAAACAACAGTAATATTTTCTTAACTTGTGCAGTTCTCTTTATGGCTCTAAGGAAAGCCCTTGGGATTCCCAAGAGCTGACTGTTTTGGATGGACTGGTAAATGTAATAAAACTCCTGAGTTATGACTTCCAGATCCATACAGGCCAGGAAAGGGCTGGAGCATTAGCAGAGGCAGAGGTCCGCTGAGCACGCCTGAGTTGCCACAAAGCACAGGGAGGCAACATGCACTGGGGCATGTGCAATGGCAATAACTCCCCCTCCCCTGCTTCCCCTCCCCAAATCCCATGACTAAGACATTTTTCTGTATCTATCTGATGCTGGAAGGGTATGTTTTGACAACTCTTCAGTTTTGATCATAATTTAACTAGACATAGTGCATATAGGCATAAAGCCACATTGATGCTGGAGTTTGACAGGCCTTCTACTATTGGTTGACTTTCCTCCCCCCTGCATAATCCTTTGTGGCCTTTGTTCCTTGCTTAATGATGATTCATTTTACATGCTTATGGTACTATTTATATTTCGCCTTCTTGGTTCATTTCACAGCATTCACCTCTAATGAGCCAGTCAATATAGTACACTTTGATTTTTCAAAATACTTTCAGAAAAGCTTCCTCACAAAATGCTTCTAAAGAAACTGCACACATTGGATAAGAGGGAAAGTCCTTTGAGGGATTAGTAACTGGGGAAAGCTGGTGGGAAGGGAGGGAAAACAGTAAGAAGAAAAGTTAATTTTTGCAAAGATTGAGTGTTACTAAGAAGATTTAGTGACATAAGTGACCTACCTCAAGCTGGGTCATATTCTGTTCAACACACTTGTAAGGGATTTGGGGTTAATAAGAGTGTAAAAAGCTTAGAGATATTTCAGTGGACTATGAGGAGTTAAAGAAAGTCTTCATAAAGCAACCTGACTAGGCAATAAAATGGGAGAGGAAATTCAATACTGATAAACATAAAGCAATATCATTATATGTGCATTAGAGATGGATAAAACCAGAAGTGCTTCAGCATTGCATCATGCCATTAATCAATCATTTTATGAGACTATTAGGGCCCAGGAGGTTTGGAGGAAAAGCTTCATTTTTTTCTATCACAGATACATTCTGGAACTATTTTTGTCCTCAGTGATGACCCTGTAATTGCAATCCTACTGGTATAATTGTGGCTGCATTAGTGGAAGACTTCACCCAAATTTGTTTTCTTTACTGTTTTTTAAGCTTTTGTCACTCTGTCTGATGATCAGTCTAAGTATTAACCTTGTATGTTTTACCAGAAAGCTTTTCTTTTTTAAAAGAAGTTAGCATGCAAGTTCTCAGTTTCCTGTTAAATTGGAAGGATATTTAGAGGAAAACATCTCCTAAGGAAATCAGAAATCAGGCACGAGGCTGTTCCAGTTGACTGGAATAGCTGGGAAACCAACTTTCTTCAGCTCTTTCTGTAAAAGAAGGCTCCAGAACCCCCTTAATAAGTGGTAACTAACTGGGAACAGGATTAGGTAGCTTTCCAACAGGTGGAAATAACTAATGTAGACATAACAATGTCCCAGAATTCACAACTAATTTGATGTCCTTTCTTGCCTTCTTTCTGCTTGCAATGCTTCCAGAACTCCATGCATAGTCAGTAAAGAATGCTTACTTGAAACTGATTACATTACACTTTTTTGGTGAGATGCACCTCATCTTTGTGATTAGCTATTTCTGCTAGTCACCTTTCACACTGCATGTCAGAAGAGTTCATTAGTGATTCACAATTACTGCTGCAGAGTCCCATCCTTCTTGTTTCTATATATTGGTAACCCTATCATACAAGCGCTGGTGGTATTAGAGTACAAAAACCCACACTAATGCAATTCCTCCTAATGACCATAATTTAATAGTGAATTGCAATGAATTCCAGTTGGATCAATTTCTTCATAGTCATTGAATTTCCTTCTAACCTTACTGATAATTCAATCTTCTTCCTTCCCTAACTTGCTAATGGACGAACATTCAGAGAAGAATGGTTTAGAGTAATGTAGACAAGAAAAATGTTCATTATGCAGAATGAAGACTGTATCTCTTCTCCACTCACAGTTAGCCATTGGTTCTCAGGCAGATTGCTTGGGAATGAGCCAGAGGTGCGGAAAAAAAAAGGGCTCAGAAAAGCTTCAGGTAACATATAACCAGTGTAAGTAAACTATTTATGTATTTAAAATTGGGGGTTATAATATTTCTGAGTGACAATATAGGTCTAAAAGAGAAGAATGATGTGAAAGAGTATAAGAAACACTGACTATGCTCTTCAGAAGGTGACTGAAGTAATGATTCTTTGAGGTCTGATCTCATGTCCAATACATTTATAAGACTTTTTACAACTGTGGTAATAAACATGTATAGGACAGAATATATTATAAGGGAGACAGTCTGCAATTCTGAATTTAGCCAATGTATCGCAGTACTGTTTCAAAATAAATCAGACCTCCAGCTTTGCAACCACAGTTTTCTTAGGCATTTTTCAGGTTTCATACTGTTCTAAGGATGAAACTTTAATATATTTTCAAGAGAAGCATTTAATGAAGTTTCTTTATAATTTATTTCTAAAGAACGTACAGTGCAGGAATTTTTATTGTTGCTACGTCAAAACTGCTGTCAATCATAATGGAAAACCTGCGTATGTATTGATTTTTTGCTGCAGACATTAATTCTATGAGGAATTGTTAAGTGAGGGATGGAGAGGAAAGGAAAAATTACTGGAAGATTTATATATATTGGAGGTGATCTATGTCCATATAGGGCTTACATCTTTGCCAATCAGATCCTCTTGATTTTCCACAATTCCCCAGGGAGCTATACCAATGGTGCAGATCTTCCCTCGAGATTTTGAGGCATGATCTTTCAGTGCATCTCCGACATGCCGAATGACTCCTGGAAAAGAAACCGCATAAAATAGAGATTCATAATTATGTCCATTTTGTTCATTAAAGTATGGATTTAGCATAGAATTCTCTTTTAGGGATTATTATTACAGTAATACTGTAAGTGCATTTTACCTAATCTAAAAAATATTAAATTAAGTGGCAAGAAAATAATTACACAGCTCTAGAAATAAGACTGGAAATGTTGACAGCTGACTGTAACTTGTTTATCTGCACTTGTGCTCACAAACATATGTGCATCAAGCATTTGTATCCTTCCCAAGCATAGAAAGAAGAACAGGTATTTAAAAAAAAACACCCCCCCCAAAAAAAAAGTGTAGCTTGTGCACAAATGTTTCCTCTGTCTGCATAAAGGATGGAAACATGAAAACGTCATTACACTACCCTGTGGTAAGCTAGTCTACCATTCTTTCCAAACAAACTCAGTCACCTGAGATAGTTTCCAGCAGAGTATTAGAAATGCCCCTGGGGATCAGTGAGAAAACAGAAATTAGTACAGAAAGAATGCCTGCTCCCCAGCTCCCTTCCAAGTGCTTTCTGATAACACTCCTTGTGTGCTTTAGGGCAGCTTTGTCAGTGTTTCAGTGGTATCCCTGTGCAGAGGACAGACAAATGACATTCCTCCTTCCTTTTCATAAAATAATTTTTTTCCTTGTCTATCAATAACTATTTTTGTGATGTGGCTGCACTGAAGCAGACCTGTGGATTTGCTGCAGATGTTATCTGTTACTCAATTTCGGTGTTTGCTTCTTTTTCAGGTTCCACAATTTCAAGATGACTGGACTGGAATTACAACAGTAACAAAATAGATGTGATTTTAGCCATAGTGTTTCTACACCATAAATGAACCATGTAAGAAAAAACCCCACAACCTAACAAATCCTCTAAGTCCTGGAGTCCAATTTCCTTCCTGTGCTGGAAAAGGAAAAAAACCAACCGTGTACCTAAGAACTCGTCTATGATTCAGCAACCCAAAGGATTCAAAGCAGAAAATCTGTACAGACTGCAAAAACTTCTACTATTTAGAATACTCAAATTTTGGCGTGACATGAATATTCAGAACAACTTGTTTAAGTCATTTAACAGTCATGGTTATACCCAGGTATGCACCATGCCTGTCACATCACTGATTCTCAGTCCAACAGTGGTGTTTCAGGATTTTTCAACTATACTTTTCCTTCAGAGTAATCTGATTTAAAAATTCATCATCAACAGAACAGACTGTACTCAGAAATCCTCTATTTGTACAATTTCACATAGTGATAAACCACATAATTTTCACCTACACAGTTTGAAAACCTCGCTCACAAGCAATTGACTGCTTTGCTCCAGAAATCAAAAACAGCAATGAGAGGTAACTGATAATACAGAACTTCTTCTGGAATTATATGTTTTTAAAATAACACACAGCAACTTGAACTTCATTGTTTTGTCTAGATATTTTTTGATTACAGAGAAAAAAAACATTTTCAACAGTAACTATGAACTTCCCTGGTTCATTTGTATTGTTTTGGCATTTGCAATTATGATGATTTGAAAAATGGTATGAAGCAGTCACGCATTTGTCAAATGCAAATGTTATAGTCAGTCCTTGTTCACAAAATTGCTGTAGTTTGATTTCTACAGTTCTTGTGGTAATCCACTGCAATGAGTGTACAATATCTACAGTTTTCTAATGTGCTTTTAACTTAAAATTAATATCTGTCTGTGGCATCATCAGTACAGGAGTATCTGACAACTGACATAACTATTATCACCACAGTTACACAAGTCAACACTGAACCTGGTTTTCTCCCTTGTCCTGCAGAGATGTGGGGGATATTACATACATGTGAGTCTGTCGGTTTATCTACCTAACGCTTCAGAGCTATGCTTCATCTTTGCTATTTGTATTGCTGCTGTGATAAAACTGAATATTGTTTTAAATTTGATGTTCTCTGGAAACTAAAAAGCCCAAGACTCCTATTAAGCATTCATATTCAAATATGTAGGAGTTGATCCACAATGCACTAAAATTAATGCATGATAAGAGTGATTACACTGTTTTCCACAGACAGTAAGAGGATACACTCTGTGGGATTACTGAAGCTATAAATTATAGCTTTGTTACTGCAGCAAATCAGAAAGACATAAGAATTTACAAGTACATGTCCCAGCCCAAATTTTTTTGCTTTTATCTCTAGCAGAACTCTTTGACTTTGCCCTGACTATCTCCTCCTTTCTGTCTCCTTCAGGAAACTGGGAAGCCACTGCACAGACATTTTTATCTGGGGAACTATGTTTTGCAGCTTATTCCCAAAACCTAGACGGTCTCTCCCACCAGAGCTGGGCCAGCTGCTATCTTGGGTCATTAGGACACCCATACGGTATGTTACAGATGTTCTTAACTTTGAATAGAAATGGCAATGTTATCGCTCTTGCTGCCGGGGGTAATAGAAAAAAAATTAGGTCAAGCTGTCTACAAGAAAGGAAAAAGTGATACTGAATCACAATCAAGTTTCCCACTTCATCCACAAAACAGAACCTTTTTTCCTTTCATACTTCAGATCATCTTATAAGATAAAAGTCTTTTCTGGATGAAAATATTTTCTGTTTTATGTAATAAGAGTTCGACTTCTTCGGTTTCTGGTTAGTAGTCCCTCCCTGTATCTTACTGTTGATCTTATAAAGTCTTCACTGGCAATATACTAATATAATTGCCTCACAGGGGGCTTTATTTTCATCTCCCCAGTGTGCTTTTCATGCTTCAGCAAACCTTTTATTCCCTGGTAGCTGCCAGGCTGGTTTGAACTTGGCATTCTCTTGTTTGCATATAGTACATCCAACACAAATGAAATAAAACATGGAATGACTTCTTAATCTCATCAGTCCTAATTTTCTTCTGTGATGAAATCTCCTAGATGCCACTGTGCTTTCATTTCAATGCTGCTGTTACCTGTGTTTACTCCTCCAGTGAATATCCATGCTCCAGTTGTCATAGCAGCCTTAATGAGGCCTTTTCCGAAGACTTGCTTGAGTTTTGGCTGAAGTTCAAAGTTCTGAAGGCCCCCGTGCACAGAGATGAGAAGTTTAGGGAGCTCAAGCTGCCACTCTTTGGTCATCAGATGCAGAAGGAGGTCAGGCTTTGTGTCAAAAGACACACGTACATACTGCAGAAATAAGGGCAGTGGTAGAGAAAAAAAGATTGATTATACTCACTGGTTCCGAATATATATGGTCTATGCCCAACAGATCAGTGGAAAATGGCAACCTTTATGACAAAAGCACTAATTGCTAACTTGATGATTTTTCAAAAGTTAGGAAACTAGGAATAACAGAATACTTGCCATTCATGGGCTAGACAGTTTTCCTTTATTTAGGCAATTAAGTCAATATGCTTAGCAATGCTTAAAAGATAAATGCCTTTAATTAATGGATGCAAAACCTGAAGCAAATATTTAAATGGTCTGCTGAAGATGACCTACGTAGTCAGAGTCACAGTTGTGCATTCACTTGTATCTTATTTTCAAATTAACAAAACCTGACTCTCAAAAGATAGGAAATAACAGAAACAAACACAGTTGTTCGAGCACAGGTAAGTTTAAACTGAGCAAGACCATTAAACAGATAATTTTCAGATGAACAAATGGTAATTTATGACTTACAGACTGATTCGTACAGATTCAGGAGTTTGCCTAACATGGCACAGGACCCTAAAAGAGCTTTGAAACACATCTACACATTTCCAGTTCTTGGCTCTTCTATGCTACATCTGCAGCATTTTGCCCCAAGGGAGATCATGCCCATCTGTGTGTGCTCAAAGATAACAACTGTCTTCAAAGTTTCTACAGCACTACCATGTCGCACACATACCTGTCTCTTCATGACAAGCCTTTTTCTCTGGGGCTCTTTCTCCTGCTCTTTCTGCTGCTGATGTATGAAGGGTTTCACAAAACCCGTGACAGAGCAGATGATACGTTTTTGCATTCTAGTTGCACAGCAGAAATGGGCCGTAAGAGGATAAAATTCTTTCTATAGCTGGCAAGATGTGGAAGGACCCTCCTAATTGAAAAATGCAGGTTGTAGAAAGCCGCTCATATGTCAAAATTCTGATTGAACCGATGCATATAGAGTTACTTCAGTGGTCTTTCCCTTGACGGGCTGTCAGCACAGCCATCAGGTGTGTAACACAGGCACCTTTGCTTTCAGCCAGAGGAATGCCTAGTTCTACCTTATTTATTGTAACATGCCAGGTAGCATAATATCCACATATATTATGTAACCACTTTGTCCCTTTTTAACATGTCTAATCAGTACTTCTTGCCAAAAGATCGTTCTTTTTTTAGTAAATCATATGACAGTGAAGTGGACTCATTTCTAGTTGAATGAGAAATAACAACTTGACTTTTTCCAGAAGAAATTGATAATGGACAGGTTTCTTTGCAAGAAGGGGTTGTTGCACAGTGAACAGCTATCCTCAACATATCATATTTGGAAGCAGAAGCCCGTTTGGGCAAATAGTCACAGGAAAGCAAGGGGGGCACAGTGAAACTGAAAGCTGAGCAAGAACTTGAGAATGCACATTCACCACAGTGCATCAGTAATATTCTCTGCAGCTGCCAGGCAAAATCATAACGCTAATGGACAAAGAACATGCAATATTCATGCCTAGCAAGAGCATAATGTAACCTCGATCTTGTATATACGTGAACTGCATCCTCAGTAGTTACCCATTCAGTTTGCTGTGTGGGAGTTGAGAAAAACTTGCATGGTACCTGATCCCACTGACCAGGTGGTGAAGCCAATAATTTTGATTAGGATTCGAGGGCTGTCAAAGTTTTAACACATCAGAGCGGTTTTGAGGAGACTGATTCTTATTCCCTTTGCCCTGCCCATAGGGAGAGCTGAGGCTGCAAAGGGCAATGCCTTGTTACACCGCAGGCTTTAATAGACAGACAACATCCTTTCAGGGGGCCTACATGAAACCTCTGCTGGTCAAACTATGGAGATTATGTTTTGGAATCACTGGTACGGTACTCTGTTTTTTGGTGAAGGCAGACTGGGAGTGTTAAGAACATGACTAAAGTGAATTTATATTAGTAATGACCATACAATTTTGCTGAAAACAGAGGGCACTGCATCATCCAGGGTGATGCTAAGATGAAGGTACAAATGGCATCAGATGTGTATTATCTAATGCAGCCAGCCACCGTTTTTTTTGACTCTTTAGCATTGTTTTATAACCCAGAACGGGTGACTTCACTGTCCCCACCTTCTTAAGCCTATGTATTGATTGGAAAAAACTCTTTCATTTTCTTATCCACTGAGACCTCTGAATTTCAATAAATATAAATCTTTATAGTGAAACAAAGTTAGAAGAAATATTTTCTTACATCTATTTGAAAAGTAGACAACTTTTCTTATAAAAAGCTGCTTGCTCTTTATACTGCAGGCAAAACCCCTCTATACTTATGATGAGTTCATTTTACTTTATAAAGAGGAAATTTAAGCAAAAATAAATCTGAATTTTTTCTCATATAAATTAAAAATTAAATCATCATGGATAAGCTTCACTGTTTCAGAAGTTTTTTGAGAAGGGCAATGGTGCCAAATATTGTGACTTTTCTTCTGTGCACAGACCTCAATTTTTATGGCTGTCTGATTCATTTTTGATTTTTCAGAGGGCATTTTCAGTTTGGTATGCTTGAGATTACTCTTTGCCATTTAACTAGTAAGTACAAGAGAATTCCTTTGTCATCACTTTCAAAGTATGCATTAAATTATGAATAAACACTTTTAAGGCCATTTTTGTCCATATTAAAAATTCATTTATTTCAAACTTGTAGCAGAATATTCAGCCTTTTCAGTTTTTGTTTAGAGTCTTAATGAGTATTTCTGCCATTCCTGAATTATTTTGCTATAGACTCTGGAGGGAGATTTACAATTTACATGTAAATCTAAGCCAAACCACTGCATTGTTACCCTGAAATTCCACGTCTGGTGTGTCTGTCAGCTGTAGAAATGATCAGTTCTAATGTCAAATTATTTAAACCCTTCTTTATGGGAGTGGTGGATGGATAGGATGCAAGAATTCAGTTGTTATGTGTCGGCAGAGGAGGGCAAGATAGGAAGGAAAAGTACAGTTTTGAACCACAAAACCTACGGATTGACCTGACTGACATCAGCATAACACTGTGAAATGAAAATCACAAAGTTCAAGCTGTCAAGACCCCATGATCCCAAAACTAGCACAGATATAGTGAGCAAGGGTGCCACTCGATGCCAATAGTTGTGTCACTTTTTTATCGAGTGGTTTCCTAAAAAATAACTGTGCCCATCATCAGTCAAACACCCAGATTGCTTGCAAGTTGGACTCCAATGTTGTAAGGCAAAAGTCAAAGTTCCTGAGTTGTAAAATTACTATTCCGTTACTCAAGCACAGCTGTTTCATTCAAGTACATGGTGAATGATTGCAGATGAGAGTCTCAGTGAATAAAATAGAAGGATTCAGAATTTTGTTGTATTTCTTCAAAGAAAGTATCTTCAGAGAACATTTTTTGATCTGCAGTCTGACTTTGCTCCTTTGTTTCTCTTTGATGCATGCGGGTACTGGATAGTTATTTCACCTACCTCAAATAAGATTCCATCACTGCAGACACTTCTTCAAGGTAAACACTGATTCCCTCACTGTGTGATCTTCACATAAAAAAATAGGCCTGATGTAATTCTCCCCAAACTCAACAGAAAAACTGTCACTTAGACTGAAACCAGACTGGTTCCTTGTTAAGGTAGTATTCTTCTTAACACCTTAAGGCCTTATCCAGGTTCCACTAAACAGTAAGTGGAAGGACCCTCATTGATTTAAATGGGCTTTGGTAAATGCTTTTTTATTGTGTTACTTCCCCTTTTTCTCCATATAGGACACCATCTTTTAAAATCTGTAAATGTTCTTTAAGTATTAATTTAGTGCCTTTTTTATCGTTTACGCAAGTTACAGGATTATCTCTTTTTTTTCCTCTCAAAAGCACTGATAGCTTTTAAGATCCTTTTTACACAGTTTTGATAAAACTCTGTATATTTTAAAAGCAGAAATACACCTTTTTACATGGTTGATTTCCAAATATCCTTAATAAAGTATAATGTTTTGGGGATCTGGATATTAGAAAATCTGTCTAAGAAACTGTTCATGTACTTTGGAATTCTACCGATGTTCTTTCATGTTTCCATGCACCATAAGAAAAGTTAAGCTTATAACATTGAAGGAAACTTTATTTCTTCTACAGCTGCAAACATATGTTAGCTTTCTATTGTGCATATTAAATGTATCATTGGAATGCATTCAATTAGGAGTAATGTGTTTAACTCACTAAAGCTTTTCAAACAGCCGTCTTCCACCTAACCTTGAAAAAACATGATCAAAGAAATTTCAGTTTTGTAAAAAGTGGTCCATTAACAGAAGCTGATATGGAATCCAGGCACACAAATTAATGAAAGAATGATAAGACTTTTTTGTGTCTGGAAAGGCAGATAGTAAATTAAAAAAAATGGTTAAGTTTGGTCACAAATTCAGTGCAAAATGCATCACAGCTAGATTGTCTTTACTGTTCCACTAATGACCAGAATCTATTCTGAAATTACTCAGAATGTCGCTCATAATTGGAGTGGCAACACTCACATTAGTTTGATAATTGCTCTCAGAGTTAAGGTAATAAATTGCCAGCAAATAGTTAGGCAAACTCATTCATGTTATTTCTTCAACTGCTAAGAGCCAATTGATATAAGCAGTTTACATTTTATTAATTTTCCTATATTTTTTAAATCCACTGATTCATTGCAAAAGCTGTTAATAAGGTTTACGTATCTCCACATCCCTCTCAGATCTTTTTACGGTTGTCAAAATTGAAAATCTGCAATAAACCCACTGTAAATATGAACAGCAAAACTGTTAAATGTGTTTCTTAAACATTAATGGGATGAGCCACTTGTAAAGAAAATATGAGATTCATAGAGATCTAAAACCCACAGTGTTGTTGCAGGATCACCTATGGTTACATGAAGACTGAAAGAAAGATCTTTAGTAACTGATCTCTTTAACCAATGTTATCTAATATTGGCGATATGTTTCTATACAATCTGCTGCACGCTCAGCTATTCACATTATTGATTTAAGTAGCTTAGTGCAGCCCCACTGAAGATACTTTAACAGCTCAATGGTATTAGCAAAATTAATGTTTGGGAATTTTTGTTCTATGTGGCTGTGGAAATGAACTTAATGGCACAGTTAGTTCTCTTGGCAATATGTAAACCTACATTGTCTTGTCTGTTTTGTTCCAAATCCATGTGTAATTTCAGTCTAATGTTCATTTTCATAGCTAAAAATGCCACTGTTAATTGTCTGGTGGCAACTGATAGTTGTATTACATCTCTGCATTTGTAGCTTGCAAATACACATGCAAAGTATCGTATACTTACTACCAAATGAGTATATCTATTATTAAAATCTAATTCTGTTACTTTCAATGGAGGAAATAATTATCCATCAGTCTTACATGCACTTATCTGTTCTAGTAATCAACTACTAGTTTCCCTGCAGCCTGATTCGGAAAAATTTACCAATTTTGCTGTTAGCACAGACCACGATAATACTACACAGTTTTGTGTTTCCCTTGCTTAATAATTTTATGTGTGGGCATCCATTTCAGGAAATAAAGTAAGGAACCGGTGGCGAATTTTATGCCAAATTCTTCCCCTGAGGATTTCGTTGATGTTGGTCAGCTTGCTAAATCTTGCAGCTTTATAGGGTCATTCTGTTAGCCAATAGGCACAATATTATTTGCTGCCTAGATTGTCAGCAAAAATCAGCGTGTGTGCTACAAGGATATTTGATATCCAGTAGCTAGAGAATAACTGAGTAGCATATTTTCAGAAAAGACTGTTTATTATGTTTTCTCCCTTTTATCTCTTTTCTCCTGTCCCTGTTGATGTTCCGTCTTCTCTGCTTTTGCATTTGAAAATATATTGTCTGAACAAGAATGTTTCCAAGGATTATTATGTACCTGTTCCTTTTTCCAAGCCTTATTTTTCAAGATAATTTAAATGTTCTTTTTTTCCCCTTCTCTGCTGCAAAATTGTTTGGTTGTTTTGACTGAGCAGATCCTTGGCTATCACAGAAAGCTTTTGATTTGGTAAGTTTTATTTATTATGGGAAAGACCTTGTATCCAGTAAATGCAGAGATAACAGTCTCATTCTTTCTATTAATTAAAGTGCAACAGCTAGTTAGGCAGCTCTTTGACTATAATCTACCCTAAAATAATGTTTGGGTTTGGGTTTGGAAATATGACTATAGGGACGCCTTCATCCTGTATAGTATAAGAAAGCTCTTTATTTTGTTTCCATTTAAAAAAATGCACAGTTACTGGTAATGCAAACCTCCTTATTTGTGTTTTGCTCATATGAAAGATGTTTTCCTCATTGGTGGTAACCAAGCAGGACACCCGTTAAAGAGATATTTAGTGAATTGTTTAATTTGAAGCACTTTGCCCACTAGCGGGATGATTGAATTTCTGGAGCTTTTGTAGACTTATTTAATTCATGAAGAATTTGGTTGTTCTCATATTTTAGGCAGGGTTTAACTACTATGAATAGAGGTCAGATGCAACTATCTTCCTGATTCTAGTACTGTCAAAATAAATCCAGAGTTTTTCCAGCAATAAATATTTTGTCTCTATTCATCCCTGAGTTTTAACTTGTGATTTAGGTCTCTCAGATTTTTAACTCTTTTTTGTCTTCTTTTTTCTAAATTCTTCATGGTTTCATTCCTGACTGCAGTCTGTGACAAGATTTTTCTTTCCTTCATGTTGACTTCCACTTTTATCTCCACTGTTTCACTTCAGGTGTATTTCTTTGTGCACACAGCACATACATTGGGGCATCTCCTGTTCTGTTATGGCACCGTGCCAGGACACCAGAATCACGACAAAGATCAGAAACCCTCTAGAGAAATTGGTATCAACATGTTCCTTAAACCCTTCATCATTTCTTGGCTGCCCAAGATTACTTTTGTCTGGCAAGGCAGTTTATTTCTTTATAGTGAGGTCATCACTCAAAATGCTCTAGCAATTACCCTTATAAAGACAGTATGCAAAGTATCCATATATGGTTAATAACATGATATTTACTATATCTCTGAATCTTAGTTTTGGTGAAAAGCATTCTGTTTTGTTCCCACTCCTTGTGAAGATAACAACAGCATGGTTTGGTTCATTTCTGTGCTGAGGGCAGTGACAATTTATTCACACTGAACATAAGGTGTCTGTGGTACTTTCAGAGATATGACCTAATTTTCTACCTGTTTCTTAGTGCAAGAGTGTTTTCTGGTTTCTATCAAAAGAAGCCATCCATCTGAATGAATAGAACCATCCACTCAAATAACCATTCCACCTCCAGCACCTATGTATCTATCTGAGGTGCTGGGTCTTGTATCTGGCCCTTGCTAGCATAGTACCTGAGCTCTTCATTGCCTCTAATCCATCTAGTACCACGACAGATCTGAGAGACCTGTTGGGAAGAATTCAGGCAAAGAAGCTGGTATCGGGTTCCTGGGCAGGTTATTCTGCAGACCACCCAGGGGTTCTGCTTCTGCCCTCACTGCTGCTCAAAGCAGTGTCTGGGCCACGATTGTTCTACATACACTCTCATTTTTCATCACAAAATCACAGGTTCTGCAGTTTAGATAGAGTCAGAGACATTCTTCCTTTCATGGAATGCCACACAGAAGAAATACATGCATGGGTTAGAGTGGGTGCTGGAAACATCCCTCCAATTTAATGGAGCAATACATTCCGATTGATATACTTTGGTATTTCTCCACAGCATTATATTATGATTAAGTGACTTGCTCAAGAAAATCTGTGGCAGAATAGGGATTTCCCAGTTCCCAGCCTAGACACTTACTGGGCCTCTTATTTCATTGAAAGATGAACAAGTAAGTCTAACTGGTCTATCCTCCAATAGATGTTTGGAGGAATATTAAAAGAAATTTGGTATACTCCAAATTTTTCAGCCTTGCAGACACCCCCAGCAATGGGAAACCTCAGTTGAATTCCAACGTTATTCAGAAAAAGAGGGATGGCTAGCTTTTGGAAGAAAATTGAGATAGCAGCACATTAGCATGTCTTCAGTCTTCATAAAGGTAGCCCCTCTTATGCATCACTCCAGCTTTTACAGTTAATTCTGTTCACCAGTTCTTTGGCACATGATACATAAAAACATATGGTACGGTCTTACACTAAATAATACTTAAAATGAAGTTAAGAAAGAATGCTATTTATTCTTTGTGAATGCCTTTTTTTTTGAGCTAGAAGCATTATTTATCTAAGAGAAAAACATGGTTACCATGGCTTTATTGGAGTGGCCCCCTCCTTGGAACTCAATGGTTCCAAAAGCGTCCGTCGGGCTGAGCTGCGTGTGCTTGCTGATGGACCACTTCTCCGACTGGATGTCATTGCGAGTAAGCCTGCTTTCATTTTTCTCATTCTGAATAACGGAGATGCTTGGAGTCAGTCCAACATGTTGACCTATTAGACGCCCACAGCAACACCTATGACATTAAACAAACAGAAAACTTGAGTCACGTGCATGTATAAACTGAACAGGGAAACAAACTATCTTAAATGGCCTACAAATCTTCAAACCCCCTCCCCTTTTTCAACTCTGCTGACCATTTTCCTGCTATCCGAGGCATCTAGTTGTGGAAGCAACATAGTACAGATAAAACCTCTTCTTTCTGTGATCTTGTTTACTTTAGACTCCCCTATATATCAGCAGGGCCTGTTGTGATAGGGCAAGGGGTAATGGTTTTAAACTAAAAAAGCATAGATTTAGACTAGATATAAGGAAGATATTTTTTACAATGAAGGTGGTGGAACACTGGAACAGGTTTCTCAGAGAGGTGGTAAATGGTCCATCTCTGGAAACATTCAAGGTCAGGTTGGATGGAGCTCTGAGCAACTTGATCTAGTTGAAATTGTCCCTGCTTACTGCAGGGGCGTTGGACTAGATGACCTTTAATGGTCCCTTCCAACCCAAATTATTCTATAATTCTATGATTCCATGATATTTCAATAAAATGCTTTGTTCTAAGTACATCTTCAGATGACATCAGGCCAAACAATCAGCTTCTGCATGGACTAGTATGTATTATAGTTCACCGTAATTATTTTCTTTTGACAGTATTGTGTGTCATGCATCCAATTTAGGTAAATATTCAAGGCACTGAATACTGAACTAAGAAGATAAGGAACTTGAATACAGGTGCTCATTCACCTTTAATTTATCTTTTTTTTGGATGAAGTAAGTTTTGAAATGTAAACAAGTAGTGCCCATAGGAATCCATCACTCCCGATGTAATTTGATCACATTCAATCACGTAAGTCTTTACAAACTATTTATATCCATATAAATACATATGCACACACATATATAGACATTTTCTTGTAATTGACTTTCATTTTTCATACAAGTAGCATGCAATTACCTATGGGGGTCTTTGGTGCTGGGTATGATATGAACACATTCTCTCTTGTAAAATGCTCTTTCTATCCATGATTTCTGTGCCTAAAAAGATAAAGGAAATGCCATGAGCTCTATTTGTTTGTTAAACACAACTTACAGTACAACTGAAGAGAAACTTCAAACATAAAAGAAAACTTCACTGACTTTGCAGATACACAGTGCAAATTTTGCACAGAGCAAACATTTTCCATTAGAACGATTGTTCTCTTCTAGAGCTAAGCACCCAACATAAGCTTTTACAATTGTTTTCATATTCATCAGCCAGATGACTTTGATGCTGTCCTCTATAATCTCATAGCAAGAATCACAATGAAGAATCAATTAATCACAATGATTAATTCAAACCGTAAAGCTATCTGCATGGTAGAGAAATAAAACACCTAATCATTAAAAATAATTTTGAAAAAATCTATTTCCATTTTAGTGATACAACTAAATCAGCAATAATAAAAAAAATCTCAGAAACTAGAAAATAAACATTTAACGATAAAACTTATAACACCATGATACCAATGCAATATTTTATACAAGTACTGAGAGTGCTGTTTAACATGGAGCCAGAAAATACACTTTCATATGTGGACAACTTAATGAAAAAAAAAAAGAAGGCCTGTTACTGAAATGAGACACAAAAGCCTTTGATACATTAAGAGTCAGATGACCAGCTGATGTAACCTCTAAAACTGACTGAGTTCAATGAAGATATGCCTGTTCGTAAGACTCAAGATCTTCCCCCAGGTATTTGCAGGAAAGTAAATAATTTCCCTCAGTGTAGTCTTAATTTTCAGATACACAAGAGATCTTTTTTTGAAGAAAGGGAGAAGAAAGAAAAATCAAAACAACAAACAAGAGACTTTCAGAGTTTTGAAATCTTTTTAATTATCTAGTAGTCTTCACCCCATGTATTCTGGCAAGCTTTCTAAAAGATTCCCCCAGAGAGAATGAAATTATTTAATTTAATAAGGAGATGAGTTCAAATTTTCCTTTAAAAATTCATTTCAAACAGGTAAATTACATAAAATGTATGTAACTAAAAAATTACCTATTTAATTGTGCAGCATAAACAGAACTATAAACTATGAATTATGACAGTTATCTGAGAAATAAGTAATGTGAAATGAGCTTTAGAATATTTAAAGGAAATCTGAGCATCTTGCCTCTATAAAAAAAGAAAATATGAAATTCCTTTATAACATCGCCTAACTAACTAATGTTACATTTTACCAAGGTTAGATTGTAACCTACCTATTACCTTTACTAACTAATATTACCTTACTAACTATCTAATGTTATGTTTTTGTCAACTCAATCTGCATCCTGTTTTTCGTATTTAAACCCAGAAACCTGGGTTACTGGGACTTTTGAAAATCATTGTGAACTGTGGAAATTTCTGGAGTCATTGAATGTCAGTGTTGTAAACTGTGAAGTACTATAATAAGAATTTCTAGCTACATTCATTACTTACCACTCTCAGTACATAATAAGTTATTATTTTGCCTTTTTCACAGAAGATAATCCCTTATTGGATGTAGTGGTCACTCACATTATGTAGCAATATTTTATCTTTGCTCTACTTGCATTTTTATTTGAAAAATCTGCTAGACTTCATATTTCATAGAAACAGCAGACACTTTAACATGACTTTTACAGTAGGAAAAAGAAAAGTCGATTAAAAACATTAAATAGAACTGTATTTGATTGTTCTTTACTGTAGCAAACAGAAAATTAATATATTATAGAATGTGGGCAAGGGTTTTTTCATGTTTAAGCAGAGGACAGTTAAATACAAATTCTGAAAAATCTAAAAAAGTTTTACTTTATGTATGAGAGATTACCTTGAAGTTCTAACTTATGATAATTTCTGAATGCTTACAAACCTATTATGCATGCAATAATCATCATCATCATCATCACAACACTGTATATTATAGAGTCAAATCGTAAGTCTAGTGGATCATTGAGTAATTTCTCAATTTAGTAGTCTTTTCAGGGAAAGAAAGGCTTTTTATAAACTAACTTTCTAGAACCGTCAAGGCATCCAGAGTGAACTTTATGAACTTCATTTGGCCCTCTTACTGCAGAACTTTTGAAGCTAAACTATGTGGAAAAATCGGGGTTTTTCTTTTTGTTGAGTGTTGTAGAGAAAGAAAGGAAGCTGCATTTATTATTTAGGTATTTCAATGCTAACATTGAAATTACATACTTTACTGCATGGACCACACATTCTTGAAATTTTTCCCCTTTGAGCTCCAAGAGTGCACAAGCTTTCTATATTGCCTTAAGAAGACACACACTAATAAGAAGCTGCAGATTTATGAACCCCCTTTTTTGTATATATAGATACAATAAGCTTTTGACAAAAAAGGAACAATTATAGAATAATGCCAGTTTTTACCCCAAGTTTGTTTGTTTTAACACTAAATACATGCCTGCAATATACTCTGTCTTCTCTAGAAAGCATGAAAAGCTTTTATAAACCAACTTTTCCTCCTGGTATCCAAAATCAGCCCCTACTGCAGAACTTACATAGCATGTGATTATCATCCATGTTGCCAAAACTCACTGAAAATAAGCTCTATTAAATGTCATAAATTTTTCATAATTTTCTGCAAACAATTTACCTTGGTGAACTTACTTACTACATAGACCTAACGTATCTTTCCTAAAGATGGCCACTAATTCAATTTCTCTATGCCTCAAGATACAATACAAAAAGGTGCCATAACAGCTACATCACTGAAAACTTTCTTCTTTAGGTGTACAAGCAGGCTTTCACAAACCAAGAAACTGTCCTTTAAAATTTGTTTCCGTACTCTTTTTAATACTGTCTTTGCAAGTAGAAAAGAAACCCAGCTATGTTAAATACAATAATAATTTGCCTTTGAATTTTTATCATACTTCTTCAAATGTAATATTGCAAATAGTCTGATTTAAAAAGTCCTTTATTCACATCAGGAAAAAAGACTTTCCAGCTTTTTGTTCTCAAACAATATACTATCCTACCTGACAGAGTCATAATGCCAAAATACCTGATTTACTCATTTCATAATTCCTTGTCCTTCCAAATTAAAAAGAAAGCATCGGGTTTCTGATGCTTTCCATGCCTGCTATCTTTCTGTGACAGCAATCATTTGCAATGAAATATAAGGTTCAGAGGTATAATAAATTATGTTACTTGCCGTAGAGTCTTCATAACAAAATCATAATAACTTGAGGAAATCAACACATTCATAACAAAACAGTCTGCATTAAACTCTTGTTTATAATGTGAATTACTAAAGTAGTAAAAAGTTTAGAAAAGTATAGCAAAGTATTTTCAAGAATAGCAGAGCAAGAAGCTTATCTTCTCTTTCTCTTATTTCATAAACACTCCTTCAGTATTAATTCATAAGACAATTTAAAGTCCACAGTGAATTCCTAAAGTACATGCCGTACTTATACTTGGATTTAGTTTACTCAGAGCTTAGATCTCTAGGTTAAGTCTCTCTCTTTATTAACCTAGCTGCAAAATCCCACCAAGAGCATTTTTGCTCCCTCTTCTTTACCTGAGCGTCAAACTTGGCGTTTAAGTCTATCCCGGAGCAAACTCTGCTGCCCACATTTCCCTGCCGCTGGTCATCGCTAACAGCACATTTGCGACCGCTCCCCGAGCAAGGCGTTCAGTCCGTCCGCAGCGCAGAGATGTGAGAGCGAGCGAAGCCCTTGCACCCATGAGCTGCTTGGAATGTGCCGCTGTGGGATTAGCCTCGTTAAGGGTTCGGTGGACACTGACCCGCAGCCCCACACCACCGCTTGGTTTGAACATCTAATCTGATGCCAAAAGAAAAACAAATCCCCCGAGACCTTGGATTTAACTGGCACAAGCCTTGACGGGCTTTTTTTCCCCCTCTTCTTTCCTGAGCTTGTGAAAGTGTGATAAGGTGCTCTGAGTTCTTAAGTTCAACCCAGGAAAACAAATCCTTCAAAGAAACAGTGTACTAAACTAGAAAGAACCTGAGCACACAAGAGAGACTGTTAATCTCTAAAGAATGAAACCAGTGTGTTTAGTGGGTAACTGTGAGAAATCTATACACAGTTGGAATATATTGCAATTAATCAACAATGGCATTTGTCTAAAGACGCTGGAGTTTGTCACTCTTTTTTCACCACAGTTGCTGTACTGTAGTGAATGTAACTTTTCAGAGAGTCATAAATATAAACCTTTGTCTTTCCGAGACAAGCAACTGCATTGTTTTCAGCTTAATTAAAAGTTAGTAATTTAAAACACAACTTTAATATTTACAAATTTGCGGACTACTTCTTTATTGTACCCTCTTGATATCAACACTGAGTAACAACCTTTTCATAGGAACAACACAGATTTTTTCAGTACATGGCAATAATATGCATTCAATTATTTCCTTCAAGAGTTTTCCAAATATAAAACAGTTTTACACCCCCCCCTCCCCCCCAAGTTTGAATGAATTCCTCTCTACTCCTACATATGCATACATACCCTCCTTTCCTTTTCAATTAGGCTGCATCTAATGCATGGAAAAACACTCTGTCCACCCTTGGCACTGGTGAATACACAAGCACTAAACTGTTCTGCACGTACATTAGCTCTAGTGGTCCCAGGATGGGCAAGGCTAAGCATATGCATCAACTTCTAAACTTCTTATACCACTACACATGTTGAGAATTTCTGCTAGGCTTGTTAATCCATGAGATTTGTTTTCTCTTTTGGTTCCCGGTGTTTTCTGTGTAAAATAAATACAACTATTTTGTATGATGTAATGTATGTATGAAGCATGTATGCATATACATACACACTCTGTTCCAGCAAAGCTACGACCTGTGAGATTTCTCTACAACTCAATTCAGAGCAACAGAGACCATGTGCACATCTTCTGAGATCTCTCTAGCACAGGATCAGATCACATATGCTCTGTGGAGAACAGCAAAAGTAGAGAAAATTTCAGGGGCAAAAGAGCTGCTAGTAAACAGCTCAATGAGGTAAAGAATATAAATGGGGAGTCAGCAAGAGAAGACTGCCTGCATTTTAATACAAGGGGATTTGGTTTGGTTGAGAGGGAGGAGAAAGAGTGAGGGCAGGAAAGATTTCACATGATTGAGATAACTGAGTAAAAATCCAAATCTGACTTTGAAGTGAAACTTCAGTACTTGGACTTGACAAGATTCTGGAGATTGTTCCTGGATTTAGGTTTCAGCTTGCAAAGTGACCTGGGGCAGAAGCCACGTCTTTTGTCTTAAGAAATCAAGACAGGCAACAACAGTTATACTCACTGGCATATGTCAGCCGATGGCACTGTGAAGGATGTTTCATACATAGGGACTTAGGTAGCATTGGCATATGCCACTGATGCTACAGGAAATTACAACTGTCTTTGCCATAGTTCATTTAAAGATGCGTTAATGTTATGACTCTCTGGCAATGAAACTACCAGTGCCGTAGATGCTCCTGTACTTTGAGGTGTAATATAGAAACTGCCAATAAGCAGAGAGCGCTGTTTTTTTCATTATGGTGCAATTGCGAAATAGTGCTTTCAGAGAAGTGGATGCTGCACATTTAATGCTACAAACATAAACAATATTTACATTTTGCATGCTTGCAGTCAGAAGGCCAACTGTATCCTGGGCTGCATCAAAAGAAGTGTGGCCAGCAGGTCGAGGGAGGCGATTTTCCCTTCTACTTTTGCTCTCGTGAGACCTCACCGTGAGTACTGTGTCTGGCTTTGGAGTCCTCAACACAAGAAGGACATGGACCTGTTGGAGCGGGTCCAGAGGAGGGCCATGAGGATGATCTGAGGGCCAGAGCGCCTCTCCTATGAAGACAGGCTGAGAGAGTTGGGGTTCTTCAGTCTGGAGAAGAGAAGGCTCCAGGGAGACCTTATAGTGGCCTTCCAGTACCTGAAGGGACACTTCGGGAAAGTTGGAGGCAGACATTTTACAAGATCATGCAGTGATAGGATGAGGGGTAATGGCTTCAAACTGGAAAAGGGCAGATTTAGATTTGATATCAGTAAGAAATTTTTCACTGTGAGGGTGGTTGCCAGAGAAGTTGTGGATGTCCCTTCCCTGGAAGGGATGGATGGATAGGGCTTTGAGCAGCCTGGTCTAGTGGGAGGTGTCCCTGTCCATGGCAGGGGGCTTGGAACTGGATGATCTTTAGGACCCTTCCAACTCTAACCATTCTATGATTACATGATTTTTCAACCCAGCTCACTGTTAATGAAACAAACTCTCAAACAGCAGTTAGCAGTGAGTTCAGTGCTGACTCCTCATAAAAGAGGAGGGCAAATATTAAAAATTAATCAAGAATAGAATTTTTTCAGGAAGATAAATTCTGGCAGATTTTAACATGTTACGTAGCTGAGATGCTAACTGCTGACCTCTGAATTAACATTATTTAAAAAGGGCACCAAGAGTGACAATTTTAGAAACCTGCAATTTCTGTGGCAGAGCAGAACTGGAGGCAGTTCTAACCCTCTGCTTCCCAACTTTGTTTATTTCCAATAAGTAACCAGGTTATAAGACAGGTTTCATTTGGGCAAGAGAGGTGTCGTTAAAAGCCTTTCTCTGCCTTGCAGTGGGGCAGAGCAGCTGGACAGGCAATGGAGTATTACTGAAGCAAATTACAGACAGGATTTGCAGGAGCATCTGGTGGTTGAACTGCATCAGTGCTATCGCAAGATGATGCGATTATTGTTCCTTAATCAAATGGGCACTTTTACAAATCCTACTGTCCCTGAGTAAAGACCCTGTATCTGAAAACTTCTATAGCTAGATTAGTACAAAGAATGGCGATGCTTAAATATAACCTTATCACTAGGTGTGCTCAAGCTAAATTTCTACCCCTCCTTTCAGTGTTGCCCAATTATAAGCATTATAAGCATCTTTATGTCTTGCTTGAAGCATTAGGAAGTGATGTCTCTGGACATTAAGATAGGGATCATTAGACTGTCCCAAAATGTTTCATTTTCTAACAGACCTGTATTACTAGTAGCATCTTAGAGGTTGGCCGTCAGGCCTTTACCCACTAGAGCTGTACTTCAGTACATTTTGTTCTTCTTCTAACTTATTTCCCAAACACTTTATCATGAGAATTGTTCCAAGAACAATGTTGAATTGTCTTGAAAATCAATCTGTATTCAGTACAGAGTAGGAGGGCATAGAACGCAGTCATTTATTATTACAGTATGTTACAGAATTTATCTGTTAGCATTGTTTACCAGATGTAATTTTTACATTATACTTAGAAGAAATAGAGTAATTTAAAAACAATCAGGAACTCTTGACTCAATGGTTTATAATTTTAAGCATTATATATGACATTTTTCTTACTGCAAGCTAACGGAAATGAAAATCATGTCTCTGTTAATGCTGCTATGCAAATTTGCATTTATCCTTTATATATTTTCAAAACATTACATAGACAAAGCATTTGAGACCAGTCATTATTATCCGTGCTGGAAAGATTAGCTGACATTTCAAAAAGAACGAAGGAAAATGATTAGATCCAAAAACTGGTGTGGACATCAAGGCTCTTACAGACTCAAGGTCAGTAGAAGTGCAAACGGAAAATTTTAAATAACAGCTTATTAAAATGAAGGATATATTGTAAAGAACACTTTCAAAAAGTTCCCCTATTTCCTTCTTATGAGTACTGACATATGAGGGGAAGAATTAAGCCCATAGACTTCATTCACAATATTTCTTTAGAGAAATATTTTTAATTTCACCAAGGTTAAAGTTTCACAAGGTTAAAGTTGTTTAAGTAAATAAAAAAATCTTTTCTAGCAAGCAAGCCCTACTTGATCAGATGATGGGTTCATCTAGCCCACTATCCTGTCTCTGCAAGTGCCATAAATAGGTGCTAGAGAAAAGAAGAAACACGTCAAATTATATATAACCCTTTTTCCTAATAGTTTCTCAGCTAGCAACTATTTTCTGCTCATAGACGTCCTGCGTTGCTGTGATTTCTACGTGTCCTGTAACCCTCCATGGGCTTTCCAAGACAAACTTGTCTGCTGATTTCATGCAAAGTTTCAGCATCCTTAACAACCTTCTCCCTGTTGGAAGGGAAATCAGTTCCTTGTTTGTTTTGAATGTGACTCCTCATACTTTCCCACGATGTTTATTACTGAGAGAGGCAGTGAATAGTCAATTCCCATTCATCCTCTTCATACCAGTATGAAAGTCTATGTATTTTCAAGATACATTGTTAATTCTGCCCCCACCCCCCCAAGATGAACCATTTACCAAGTATTTCTTCACATAGAAACCATTTGTTACCTTTTATCATCCTTGCTGCCCTTCTCCGAACCTTTTCCAGTTAATTTTATCCTTCCTCTGGGAGGAACCAGAACTCTGCACCAAAGGTAAATTACAGATGGCTACTGTGGCAAGCATTTATAATAATTCCTATAAAAAAATGATTTGACTTTCTCAACCACCACTGCTGAGCACTGTGGTAACGCGTTCACACAAGTATCTAACATAACCCCAATATTTCACTCCAGTGCAGCAAAGAATTTATAATACTAATAGTAAAAAACTGCGATAAAAATCAAGCTGTTTTAATCAAAATCTGACAGAACAGCAATACACCTATATGAAGTTCTAATTTATGTCAAACGTAGCCTAGCAAATCATAATGAAACATGATATCACAGAAGCCTAGAGGTGCACATACATAACTGGAAAGTAGAATATACAGGAAATATTTTCCGCCATTCAGTGCTGGCAGACTATTTATCTTTTAAACCAGTAAACTTGTTTTTGGCTTCTAAAAAATTGTAACATTATTCCTAACTCCTTAAATTAAGGAAAGAAAATAACCTTCACATTAAGACAGATCTCATTTCTCTCTAATAAAAAGCGTGAGGTTAAAATGCACATGGAGGAGTTTTGCACTGAATCTAATTTTGGCCTGAACTAGTTGATTTCTAAATTGCTCATTCTACCCCATAAAGGCATGACAGCTATAATGTTGTCTGCTCTTTCAGTAGAGTGAGGTGGTTTTGCTAGCCTCTGCATGGGTGCTGAGTTGATGAACCAATTAAAATTAAATTGTACATAATTGTATGAAATGGCCTGAAGGAATGGGGATTCCAGATGTTCCTCAAGCCTAAACATTCAAATGGACCAATTACATGCCACTGTTCACATTTCATCTGATCTTCCATCCCTGCAACTATTCACAAGTCCCTCTTGAGCCCCCTGCATAATGCAGCCCCACAGGTATCCTTTGCTAGAATGCCTTGGTTGAGGTCCTGGTTCCACCACCCTCTAGCCTTCCTTCAGACACCGTTTTGGAGAAATGGAACAAGTGAAGAGCCGGTTATAAGAGATGAAACAACATTGCTGATCAGCTCTTTTGTCTCCCTCCTCTTCTGCTGAGCCGAATTCATATTTTTCTCAGTTGTAAAGGAAGGGAAGCTTGCCTTAGATGAAGAAGAGAAAAATTCAGTCCATCCATTGAAACACCCAGAAGGCAATACATCAGAGGATGCTTCTTTTGGGTAGGACAACATCCTTTTCCCTTTCTACATTCCTCTGTGCTTCTTCACCATCTCCTCCCTTCTCTTCTCCTGGAGACTCCTTGCATTTAGGAGTCTCCTCCTATGTGTCGTCCTGTTTGAAACCACCTTCATTCATCAAACCAAGGGCATGAAAGATGCTGCCTCCTCTGCATTGTCCTGCTGATAACTCCCCTCTTCCATTTTGCTTGGCACAGAATAGGGACCAACAGTCTGGTTCCTGGCAGGAGGAACAGCGACCCATCTCCCTGCACAAACACTGTCACAAAATAGACAAAGGACAAAACTGCCCAAGGAGAAGCATCTCTCACCCTGGCAGAACAGTCTGCTGTAGCTGTGGTGCTTCTTAGGTTTCCTGTGTCATAAGGGGGAATTCTTAACTCTGTTTTTTGTTGGCATTTTGGTACTATGTGATTTTGAATTATATGAGCCCTTATTATTCAGATCTGATAAAGTCAGTTGTCTGATATGGAATAGACTAACAGCATTGTGATTTCTTCTGCTGATAATCATACTGCTCAAGTTGCATATATTGGAATGAAACACGGTTTCTGATTATATCACATCATTAAGCAGATAGGGTCAAGTGGAATTTGCATTATTAACTTAGAAAAAATTGAACCGGTTTCAAATCACATAGGAAGATTTAACGTCACAGTCTAAATCCTATTACCTCTTTAGACTAATAATTTTAAGTGGACTTTAGCTGAAACCATGAGAGAACTGGAAACAGATATTCTCTCTGTCAAGTCTTCATAGCTGTAGCTTTTTACAGGCACAGAGAAACTTGTAAATGTACTTTTTCTTTGTACATAGACCAGTCTGATATATCAACGTCTCATATGAAGCAGGAATAAAACAGTATGGCAATATTTCAGGTTGACACTCATGTTTTTTTTTCATTCTCCAATGGAAATTTATTTATATGGTCTGCATTTTAAAGAGAAAACAAAACCAGTCCCGCAAGTTTGCTATGAGATATGCTGGACTAATGTGATATTTTTTGAGATATTCAAGGTTGTTAGACATAAACTGAGACTGTCTGTCCAAGTTTCTCTTTTTTCTCTTAAAGGACAGCTGTGTAGAGTAGTGGACCTTCACTGCAGAAGTAGCAGGGCAGAGATTTCTGCAAGGAAAGAAACACTTCAGAAAAGGCAAGGACAGGTCAAATGACTAAATTTTTAACACATTAAGAAATAATTAGAAACTGGTGAGATAACAAAATTACATTAGAATACCGAAGTATAAATTGAAAGAAACTTGCTCACAGTAGATGATTGACCCAAACAGGCACATCATTTCCCCTCCTTTTTTTCACTAATAATGGAAGTTCCATGCCTATTTTTTCAAATGTCTCTGTTAACAGCTTTGTAAAGAGACCATTTGTGAAGATTTTCTTAATTCATTATATAAAATTGCAAACTGCTGCTAAATCAAGTGATCTTTACTGGGATGGAGAGGGACAGAAGAATGTGGAAGCAGTAGTTACAGATGACTAGTTCACAAAACAGGGCATAGTAACACCCCGAAGACAGCCAGAGGACTTGCATCAATCACTTTCACTATTGAAGAAAAAAAGGCCAAAATTTTCAATAGCCACAAAACTTATTAACAGAGCTTTTTTTTTTTAAAAGTAAACCTGGCATGATGAACCTGTCAACGTGAAAGCAATTTAGCAGTTTCTTCACCTTTTATGTCCAGCCCTGGTTAAAAAAAATGAAAAGTCTTTAGGTGTATGAACACCAGAGAACCGGCTGTGGTAAAGAGACTGAAAACACACTGCTTGAATCATGTTAAGAGTCCAAAACTCTAGCACACAGCAGACATCCACAGAGGGCTGAAATGACGCCAACACTCAACACAGATTTTCAGAGAAACCATGATGGGACAGCAATCACCAACAAAATGTGGTTTACTCTAATTCACTGAACTCTGGCACTAATTTAATCCTGCTCTGGTCTGGAGAACAATATGGCAGAACCTATGGAATTTCTCTTTACAGCACAGCTGCAAGGCATGTCCTCCACTGTGATGAGATATTACCAACAGAAGTTATTCATTTTTTAAAAGATTTTCCTGGGTATCACACAAAATCTGGTACAGACAGAGAAGAGATGATCACTGCACCCTCCATGCATGGAAATCCACAATCAGCACTGGTATTGGAAACCATTTAGAGCATCAACCACACCAAAATATGGGAGTAAAACATGGGTTCCAGGCTGTAAAAACATCACGTCAGATAGAGAGCTTTGTCCTCAGACTTTGATAACACTTCAGCTAGAATCTCTAAACTATTCTAACTATCTTCATGTCAGATTCATCGGCATGTGCGGTGTGTGCTGGAAGGTAGGAGGGTTACCGTCCTGGTCCACTCACCAACTTTGTCATACAAAACTTAGGTACTAAAGGGCACAGATCCTATATATATGTAGCTATTTCATTTTCTGTTCTGTAACCTGTGTTTCTTACTTTTCTTTTCCCAGTACTTCACACAGCAGACTTTACTGATTTCTGCCCTAGGAAACATCAAAATAACAGAGAGATACGTTTCAGGCATGTGTCAAGGCCCATGTATCATTTAGAGTCTGATGGCCAAATTGTGGCGTTGATAACAGTGCTTTCAACATTAGCTTGTTTATATACCTTATTGTGAGGAGATGGTGGACATATTCTGAATGAAGTTATGACAATATTGCTCTTGAATTTGCCATTCAAATGGCATTACAAAAAACAGCACCAATATTTTTTTGTTCCAGATGTCACTTTTTATTATGTGATCTGTTGTGACCTTTGACTTCAGTGATATGTTGAACTGAAACAAAATGCACTACTTTAACTAACTCTTAAATAAAAGGAAGAGTTTAATAAATGATGCCAGGGACACAAAACTTGAAACCAAACTGAGGAAAATGCTAGCAAGCCTTGATAGTAATGTCAAATAGAGCCAAGGAAAACATTTCTCAGCAGACTAGGTCAAAATGAATATTTTGACTTTGACTCACAGTTGCCTTTCACCAAAAATGAAAGTGGATGGAGGAAGTAAGGACAAGTTTTTAGGCTTGAGAGCTTACATCCAAGTCACAGCTAGTAATAGCTGATGCTTGCACTAAGCAGGAATGGGAAAGCATTCAGACATATAATGCATTACAAAAGGTAAATGCTTTCTTTTCACTTTTGTTGTTTGTACCTGCCCATGTCTGGTCAGAACAAAGAGAGAAGATGCACTTCCAGGAAGAAGCTGGAAGCACCATTGAGGTGGGCAGGGGAAGAGAGAGCAACCTTCTGGCCACTGCAGTGACTCCTGCAGCCAGGAGTTTGGCAGCACTTTCCCCCAAAACCCCACTTTATAAGGTTTGGATCTGTCCATACCACTGCATGAACAGCTATTCCTCTCCTCCCAGTGCAGACCTTTCTTCCTTGCCTTGTCTGATACAATGCAATGGAAAATATCAGAGAAAGTCGGGTGCTGCCTGATAGATCTTCTTCCATGCAACCCTTAGTTGCTTTTATTGTTGGGGAGTGGGAGGGCAGGAGGCAGAAAAATCTTCTATTCATTAAAAACATTTTGTGGACAGTTGCTCTAGCAAACACTTAGCAAATCCCAAGTGTGGGTCTTATAAACCTGTTTCTGAGAAAGCAAACTTGCTCCCTGCAGTAAAAGTTACATTTCTTTTAGAAACACTTCTACAAAGTTTGGCATTATAGTATTCTATTTCCTAGGGATTTTTGTATTATAATATTTTGGCATTATCATAATCTAGGCTTAGCTGTATAGTTAGCATATTTTTCTTTTTTTCTGTTAAGTACTCAGGGATTGTTGACATTTGATTTTCCTGAAAAATGACATCCAAGTTTCAATTGTCCACCTAATGCAATGTTTCAGTCCAGCAATAAATAAATAAGAAAAACACAACTAAAGTATAATGTAATGATTAAATTCCTGAATTTATCAGGTGTATAGGAATACCTTATAGACACTTTTTCCTTATAAAAATATGGTTTTATTGTAACACCTTCAGCATATTTGCATAACTATAAGTGAAGAAGTTGGAAACATCTAGAGAATATGAGCATGTATGAAGCCACTGGAGTGAATGATCAATTTGAAACACTGTCAGATAAATCCTGATTTAGATACTGTGAACAATAAAAGAAACTGGTTTTATGCACTTTGCTTAGGCTTTGAACATACAATGCTGTCATGGGGGAAGCGTGTGTAATTGTGTAATGATGCAAGCTGCATATTTAAAATGTCATATTTCAGCAAGTGTGGAATAGTTAGACAGCCCTTCGTAGAACTACAAAGATTTTGTCACTCTGTTTTTAGGTATATTCTTCACCAAACATGTATAGCATTATGTAATTCAATATTATTTTTTTAAAAGGTTCAGAAAAAATGCTATTTTGTGACCTACATTGCTGCATCAATGCAAAAATGAGACATGCAAAAACTAGCAGCATATTTATAGTTTCCTGATTTTATTTAGCCCAGAAGAATTCCATGCCATGCACATATCTGTCAGGGTCAAGAGACAAGGTTTTTCCTTTTTCATGCCAAGTATTTTTCATTATCTTTCTAGTATTTTTGGCTCAGTTAGAACCATAACTACACTTGAGAACTTGAAGACCTTTGCCACGTTACGATATTTTTCATCCAGGTTGTATGCTTCAGTGTTGATCACTGCTCCTTTACTCTCCTTGGTGATGAAACATTGCTTTTTCCTTCTTTCTGTCAACAGTCTATACTGATTCAACTTCAATCGAAAAATAAAGATCAGTGTGGCTAGTGCTATCAACTCTTCCCCCCCTTTCAGATGAAAGCAGACTATCTAATCCAAGAGCCCTATAACATTCTGAAAAAGGACAACTAAAAAGTGCATAATTCTATCACTTAAATTTTGAGCCCAATTGTAGGTAAGTGCATGATGCAAGATATTTTTTGTTATATAGGTTCATGTATACAATCATTATTTGTCTTTTTCCCTGTGGAACTGAGATTTCACAGGTTGTTCCTTGTCAGGCACTTTCTTAATTGGCAAAGGAACTCGAGTATAATCAGTTATATTCAATGTCATCGTTATTCCGACTGTCCTGTAACTCAAGTATGACTGTAAAAGCACACACATTTTCCCAAGATGCATGCAATAAAAGTCTTAGCAAGGTTTTTCCTTTTGTACACATGAACACATTATTCCTGTTTTCTCCCTGATTAGTCTTAAACTTATGGTTTAAATGGAAGTAAACACATAGTATTCTTTAATAACAAAGAAAAAATCACCAAGTATGATGTTATAAAGTTTCATGACTTTTATTCAGGGTCAAAGTATAAGGAAAATAATAGCTTTGAGACAGAATTTCTTACTAAATCACTAAGAAAAGAAGAAAATCACAGGAAATACAAATTAAATAGGTGCTTCTAGTGTTTCTTGTTTGATCTGAACAGAGGGTCATACTTTAAAAGGACTGTTGAAAAAAATCAGCTAGTATCTTAGTCTCAGGAAGTTTGAAACTTGTTTCAATCTGCTGAATTCCTCAAGCAAAAGACATGATATAAAAACTCAAACAGGATTTAATTTTCAATTCTTGTGTAATAAATAAATTTAAAGGTGCTCTATATCAGAATTTAAGCATATTAGCCATGATGTGCATCAACACATAATTTTGACCTGCATTATACATAATAGCAAATATTCAACTGGATTTTCCATCCTATTTTAATTTATGGATTTAACTTTGCTTGATGTTTGAAAGCTTTACTGAAAGGCCTTCTTTCAGCCTATTCTGACTTTGACTTAACAAGACTATTAAGCCAGTCCTACAGTTTCATTTCTAATCCTTGAATTAATATTAGGATTACAATTTTATAGTGAGCCTGGGTGGGCCTCATTAAATCCCAAATCCTGCAAATTCTTCTGTGTGGGCAACCCGCAGTGTCATGACTTCAGAAAATTTGAAGGACTAGCAATGAGGAAAACAAGGCCTGTGCTTTCACGTTGCTACCATACTTTGCGCTTTTAGCCACACCAGTTGTCTGATTCTGTGTACCAGTTTCTTCTACCAGCTGCCAGACATGGTCTCAGCAAGAAAATGATACTGCCATTGCATGGCTCCTTACATGCAATAATTCTTGTAACTGTATATATACATGTATAAGCATAAAACACAACTGGGGCGAAATATCTCCACTACACTAATCTGGAAATAAACAGCAAGCATGAATACACTAGGCGAAGCCTTGGGAAAAGACTCTGACTCATGGGCAAACTGCTGTAAACCTTCATCACTCAGTGACCCCACTCTCTGGGATTAATTCCCATATCTCTTTCTCTCCCTAAATTTGAAATGAATAGTTGTTGCAAAGTTTGCTGATGGATGATATCCACCTGCAGAGGATTAAGTTTACAACTTTTTCACCGTTACAGGAAACAGCCTGGCAAGTCACGATGAAGGCATTTGAACATGGAGACAGGAAGAACAGAGCTGTCTCTACTGTTTGGTAGATCTTATCCTCTGTTTTTCCTCCAGTACCTAGTAAAATATTTTCATGTGAACAGACACATTTCGTGGAACAACTTTCTGTGAAGTATTGAAATATTTTCTATAGACTAGCCAGTCCCTCTTCCTTCTCCCTTATAAAGGCTAAATGACTTCCTTAAACCCATCTTGACCTCAACTGCAAGCTATAGGCTCAAGGAAATAAATGTTGTGATGACTTGTGCTACCAGCTGGTCAGTCTGGGTAGTCACAGCTGACTGTTTTTATTTGGAAAGGTATATGAGAGAAAGCAGAGCTGTGACGTAAGACATAGCTTAGACCATGTAGTGTAAAACATTAACACCGCTGGTATGGGAAGTACAATTTCCCCCCTGTCACCCCCCAAAGACTAGGGTGGAGTTCAGTGTTGCTGAGGGGTCAGACAGGACTGGCAAAATTGGCAGTCTGTTCATCCACTCATCACAAAGCTGGAATTTGAGTCTCTAGACACAAAGTGATTGATGTGAACAATTCTAATAGGCAATTCAATCGTTTTTTTGGGTTGTGTTTTGTTAAGGTTCTTTTCACTTTTGCCTGCTATGAGACTTGCACTAAGATTTGCAGCGACAGAAATCAGAACATAACCATGGCTGAAGACCCTTATTCCTTGTGCTGAAACTGCTTTTGAAGGCAAGGTGGTATGGGCCTTTCATTAAATTAATACAAATCAAATATTGTCCGTTAAAAGACAATACAGTGCTAATATTAATCATCTCGAACTCTACAAGGTTATTCAATTCTACATACTCACAATTATACATATAACTGAGAATAAAAATAACTTCTGCAAAAATCAGCACTGTATGTTGAGTGCAGCTTGCAATGTTCCAGAGGATTCTAGAAGGAATTAAACACACAAATTGCAGCTAATTAGAGTTTCTGAGTTTAGTGACTACGCAGTACAGAGATGGAAAAAAAACAGGTGAGGAGCTTAGTCTTACTATTTGCAAAGTTGTGTGGTGGGATCCATTCACAGGGAGGGCACGAAAGTACCTTTAAATTACTTTCTTGTTTTGACTTGACTTTGAAATAAGGATCTTAATGTAATTTTTTTTAGAATATGCAGCTTTGAATATGCTGGTATTAAAATCTTGTGACGGGGGAAAAAAACCACCCAAACACCTATTACTTAAAAATGTCTTGAGCAATTTACCTTTTTTTGTTGGGTTTAAATCTCCTGGAATGTGATTACACAGCACATTCCAGCTATCTGCCCCAGCAGGCCCCTCTATCAGGACTTGCTGATTACTACTTACGCATTGTTTCAATGTGAGCCCTTGAAGGAATTCATTTAATACAGATTAGTACCTTTATTAAACTGTGGTTAATTGAAGCCTCTGAGCTCTGCTAAATATTGTTCAGTGAAGTGGATTAGTTGTTTTAATTTGTTGCTCTCTCACAAAAAAAAATAACACTGAATGAAATAATTACCTTTTCTATTGGGCTACCGAGTGTGACATTACTATAGGGCTTTTAGTTTATGTATCTTAATCTGGAAGTTTTCTAATTTACAGAGATGCCTATGGTTCAGCAAACTTAGAAAGTAAGTTGATCTAACAGCACTCTCTTGGATTGGTTTAATTTTTGAAAAGAATAAATTAAGGCCACCATCAAGAATTTCTTACCAAATATGTGACTAAAATCTGTCACTGTTTTCTCTGATCAGAAAAGTAAAACCAGAAAAAAATATGTGCTGGAACATTTTTAATTCTTATTTTAAGTTTAATAATTTTCCTAAGAGTTTCTGTAAATAGTTTTTTACCTGACTTTATTCTCTGTTGAACAGCAATATTAAGAAAGTTTATAAAATCTTAAAGAACAATCCTGTACCCACTGCAGCCAGTGACTCATTAAAGAGTGACAGTGAGGCACTGAAGACTAATTTATTAAAAGATTATTTAGAAAATCTTGGATTCTAAATGAAGATATCTGCCCCATTATTTATCACTGTTGACTTCTTAGGGAATGATAATTTTAAATTCAATTAAAAATAATAGGTCATGTGAATTTTAATATACTGTCTGTTTTAGTCTGTGATTGATTTACACTGGAAATTCTTTGAAAGAAAAAAAACTAATTCTTAGTAAGACTCGGAAAAGAGTATTAAAGGAAAGTAAATAACTCACCAAAAGCAACTGTATCTAAAACACCTGGAAAAAATACCTCCGCTTCTATGAGAGAGAAGTGATAACAAAATGGCTCCTTTTTTTGCCTAGCAGAAGAATTCCTGCTAATCTAAAAGGGACAGTGAAGAAAGGCTCAGTTCAGAGCCTTACAGGGGTACCTCTTATTGCTCTTTTAACACAGAGCTCTCGTTAGCTTTGCAAACTGGTAAGAGTGGAATAAGGTTGCTGTGGTGGCTGCATACAAGAGATACAGTCTATACAACCATACTGGCTGCAGCACAGTGGGATTCTGGTCAGGGTGAAAGCTGTTCATTACCAACTTGGAGAAAAAAGGAGTAAGTACACTTAATGTATTACTATTGCTGTTGTTAAACTCTGCTATGTTTCCCATATCCAAAATAATTCAAAATTAAGTAACCTTGTTATGGCAAGGTAGGTTTACCAGAATAGAGGTTCATTATTTACACTAAGAACAGTTTAGTCTATATTCCGTAAATGAGACATTTCACACCAAGTATAACTAAAAATAATAATAAAAAAAGTTGTACTAGGAATTTTGTACTATTTTTAGCCAGACAGTAGAGTAGGAAATAAACATTGTAGTACACATGACTTAAGCAAATTTCAGAGGGAAACTTGGGGGTATCCAAAGCTCAGTTCCATCTTTTGAAATAACATTAGGTGAGGACTGCATTTGGCCAAACTTTACTTTTAGTTTCTGACAGCCAGAGCCACTGAAATCAGTAGCACCAGTAGCATCAATGAAATGCAGAGATGAATTTGTCCCTGAACTTGTCTGATTTTATCTCAGTCCTAGAAATGCTAGTATATATCAGGCTTTGGTTATTGAATTTAGTGCTCTCTAATGGATCTTCCTTGGGTCTCTCCAGGCAACACTCGTATGTAATAATGTAGAGTTAACAGTGCTAATATGTCTGCTACTTCATCTCCAGGAGAGGATCTGCAACAGGACATATTACAACCAAAAGTGAGCGTGGTGGTTCATCTTACCCAATCTGCTGAAAATCACAGCTCAAATCACACCTCAAAATGAGGCTCAAATCAGCCACATCTGCTTGAAAAGTCTGCAGACGGGACTGACAGGTCAAGCCAGAGTGGCTGCTGCTGTGGAGGAAAGTCGGATTTCCTAGCAACCCAAAGGACTGCACCATAACACAACTGGGAATGCTCCTCTCTTCCTTTTCTCTTTTATGTTTCCTCGGTAATTTTACACCTTTTCAAAAGGGAAAAAAGAAAAAGATATAGAAACACTCGATCTCTGAGGATTTAAAGTGCTTTTGGCACTTATTAATTATGCACGGAGAAAACACAAGGACTCATTCAGAGTATGGGAAGGTCGCAGCTCCAAAGGCACAGACTTCTGTGTTAGAATTGGCGCTTCAGATCAGCAGCCCAAAACCAACAGTGATAGTAAAGAAAAGAGATGTGAGGGAGGAGTATAATTGCATTGGCTTTTCTTTGTTCCTGCGGCTCTTGAAGACATCAGGAACTGGTTGTGGGGACAATGCTGATGAAGGTGACCCAAGCTTCTGAGGCAGTCTTATCCTTGAGCCATCACCTGGGCACAGCCAGGAGTCCTGACAGCAGCCCTGCCACGATATTTCTGCCAGTCAGGTTGGTAAGTCAGTATGTTACTGGGCAGTTCTCTTTGTAAGACCTTGTCTTACAAAGCCAATGGTTTACCAACTCCATAGCAGTACACTTGTTGGAAACTTCTCGTTACTTAAGCAAATCTGATATAGATCTCCTATTCCCTAAGTTCACGCTTGAAAGGTATTGCCAGCGAATTAATCACTGAGCTACAGTAAGCACCTACACAAGGCAACATCTTGCAAACCTCCTACTATTCTTTAATTACTCATCTGCATGTTATAATTATCAAAGACCTCCTAGCAAAGGAAATGTGCAGGATTAAATTCAGACACCAATGATTCTACCAAGAAGACAGAGGCCAAAATCTGAGTGGTACTTTGTGGATAATTCTGCACCATGACTCTAGGTGAAGTATTTTTTTAAAGCAAACATTTCAGATCAACCCCTGAAAGCTAGGCCCTTCACCAAAAGGAAGAAGTCTAAATGCTCCCCTACAAGAGTTCCGCATCGATTGTCCCAAGTGTCAGTATTTTATGTTTCTCCATGCCTGCAAAAGGCTTAAGGTAAGGAAGAATCAGCAACTTGCATCTTTGAAAATCACACTGTAAGCCTCAGAAGCACAGGCTCTGCCTATGAAAAATGCTCATGTCTGGGTTATTCTCTTATGAGGACACTTCATCAAGCTTCTGGAATTTTATATGCCTTTTTTCACTAAATTGCAATTTTTAGGAGTCAGAATGCTGCTTGGACAGTTTGCTTGTCCAAATGAAGACTATGTAAATAGCAGCTATGATACTTTGGAAAAATAGTTCACAGTGTTCTTCGGTTTAGCCTTTGTTTTCTGCACAGATAGCTGGATTCTATGACATAAACATGGGTTTCTTAAGTTTATATCATACAAACTAGAAAGCTAAGATACTTTTGAGAACTCCATGGCCATAGGACTCCAGTAAGTTTAAAATCTGGAAGCTACAGGCTCAGAGTAGAGCTGCTCTTTGCTCTAAATATCTTTCTCTCAACTTACAGAAGAATGTTGAGTATTGCCTTCCTCTGTATGGCAATGCTAACAGGATCTAGGTCACCCAGCTTGTTACATTACCTTTATATGCAGACAGCTAGCTCGATAAAAGATAGGAAAACTATTTTTTACAGGGGAAAAAAATTGCAAGAGTTAAATAACCACGACGCGGAATAAAAAATGAAAGGACAAAACAGGATTTGAAAACTACCACAATATATCTCAAGTTTCTGAATATTTCATTCAGATTGTTATTTTTCCATTTCCCCTAAAGCTTCCTCATCAGTGTTTCAGACTTCAACTGTAAAAGCCATTCAAATGTTGTGGGAAAGCATAGAGAAACAAAGAGGAAAACAGGATATTTTACAAAGAGATATGCCCAACAGACTTGTTATTCTGTAATGTAACATTTGCAATGAGAACATTTTGTTCTCAGTTTATCTTTTTGATGATGTCTTGAAGTTTTTCACAAAGCACATATTGTAATATTAGCGTTTTAGATAACGGAGCTGAGGACACCAAAACAAAGGAAAGATCCAGTACTGGCATTTTTGGAGACCACCATCAAGCAGACTTTCCCTGTGACAGCAGCTTGAGAAAAGGTTAGTTGTGTTACTACAGAATAGGTACTACTTAGGAGAGTTCTGGACTAAACTGAATGGTGGCCCTATACACATGTGTATGACTTAGAAAATGGCCTGTTTCCAATAACCGAAAAAACAGCCAAATCCGTAAATGTGCCAGAAGGATCTTTCAGAGGAAAAATCTTTTGGCTCAAAGCACAAAAGCAGAGCATTCCCCAGAGTATCTTTCTGCTAAAGTGGGATGGAGCTCACCTCTGGAAAGCAAAGCAAACAAGTCCTATATTTTCTTTTAAACCTTTCCCCAGGAAATCACAGTTCCCATCCACTCCACACCTGCTGTTTCAGTGGGAATAATTTTGTGTTGCAGAGGACAGCGAACATCACAATCGTGAAACCTACTTCCACTCTCTCTTTGGCAGCTGCCTTTGGAAGTGATTCTCTTTCCTCATTCCTTTCCCAGCTGCCACCAGAAAGTTACCTAATGCTGGATACCTCTTGCCACGGTTTTGAGCTTTCCAAACTGAGTCAGAGAAGATTTTGAATGGTCATCTGGACTCATTTATGTTTTTGTTATGCATTTTCCCTGTGCCATTCTCGTAGAAAAATAAGATCAGCTATGAGTTTTTAATAACAAACCGTGTGTCCCATGGTATACTTTTAAGCAAGCTTTATGCAGATTTCTCTCTTATTATTACCTATAAATTCAACTTGTCTCTTACTTCACAATGGAGAAAGAACAATTTCCCCAGTAGTGTGATGGAGTTTTGTTCAATCTGAACCTTTTCAAAGGCAAGGAATGATTAAATGTACATGCCCTCACTCCATAATAATAATCAACTCTGCTATCATTTATTTAACTATTATCACTTCTAAGTTTTATCTGTAGTTACACTGTATTTAATTGAGTAACTTGCAGATTTTTAAATACTTAAGTTTTGTGACTTAACCCTTATTTGTGTAGATATAAACCTACCAATGTTCAGTACAAGCCTCAGAAACCGGGATGCCCGAGACTTAAAATTAAGCATAGTCTACTTCTTTCTCCTTAATGGACATGAATGCAAAAAGCAAACCACGATAGAAGCCAATATCAGAGATTGGAGAAGAATGTCCCTACCCATACATGTTTAGCTTTGTCATGACTGAATGGGATTTTATTAGTATTTAGACACTTAGGGATCTATTCCCTTAGGAAAACCCACACACATTATTAAAAAAAAAAAAAGAAAAGATAAAACCTCCCAAATTTTTTCAAAAGTGAAGAATCTTGAATCTGATGTAACTCTAGAAATTTTAATTAGCTGGGCTTTTTAATAGAAAGTATGTTGTTTCACCCTGAAATATTTTGTCAATATTCAGAAGGCACATTTTGCGTACCTCTGTAAGGGCTGTTGCTGCTTAATATAATTAGATGACTGTGTCATCAGGGAAAGTATCTTGTTATTGACTTCAACAGGCTGAAAATTTGTGGTTAAATTTTAATGGGATGTTTATGGCACAGAGAGGAGGAAGATCAAGGCTGTGATTACTGTCTGCAGGTGCTGATACACACACAACTCCACAGAGCTGAGTTGCTGTCAGAAATTAAATATAGCTGTCCATTCCCTAGCTATCTCAAGTATTTGCAGCCAATTATGTAGCTTTTTATTATTGTCCTTGAAGGAGCTCAACTGATGTTAGCAGTAAATAGACATTAATTTTATATTTAAGAGGACTTTTCTTAAGACTTAGAACAACATGACCTTCACTGAACTCTCCGCAACTCTTTCAAGAATATAACCCACAGCCTGAGAAGCACTATTTTAAGTAAATATCTATGGTCCTGAGATTTTGAAGGACTGTAAAAGGCAACAGGGCAGGTGATGAGATGTTTAGTATAAAGTTTTCAAGGCATGTAGCATCTCCAAACATACAAAAAACCTATCACTGACCTCATTCCCAGCAACAAATGTTTAGTTAAAAGCCCGAGAAGGACTTTCCCAGTAGGAAATCATTGCCAGAGCATTACCTATACGGCAGCATACTTGTGAATGTCATGAAAGTTTGGGGGTTTTGTATATTTATTGCATGCATAGTTATTGCATACGTATTTAACCATCGGTAATCCACCTATGTATTCCCAAACACTAATTGTTATGGATTTCAATGCACAAGGAAGGCAAGATTCTACAATTCTTGATTTCAGATATATTTCAGTTTCTTTAAGCTCGAAACTAATTATGAAATTCATATTTAGTAATTAGTCATGACAGCTTCAGGGCATAGCTTGAACTATGTTAAATACCTAATATTTGTTCTGTTGTACTAGTTATCCATTTCACTGCATTTTAAAAATGTTTCATATAATGATTTGAATATAAGCACAATATGAAAAAACCTTAGATATCAATTCTCTAGTAATTAGAAAACATGGAGAGGTTTGTTACTACTAACTCCAGTTTCCAAAACAAATACTGCTTTGCAATTACCATCAATCAAAAGACTGAAAATCTATCCTCAGTCTTCAATCACAGGTTTTCTTCTGTGAGTAAATGTATAAGTGACTGGCATCTGTCTCTAAACAGAGTGAATCAAATTCAGTTTCAATCTCTCTTGACTGAAGTGAGATGTGTGTGCTTACATCAAGGTGAATTTGATCCAAAATACACAAGAGACAACTATTTGCCCAGACAGGCTTAATATCTTGCAAAATTAATTTTCTTTGTAGCCAAATCGACAATGTTCTTCCTGCTGTATTAAATCTTTCAGGCCCTAGTTACAACATGAATGATTTATGCAGCCTTTGTGCAGGGCCTTTCAGGTAATCTGCTTGGAAAAATAAAAAAGAAAAAAAAAAGAATAAAAGGCTGTATGCACTTATTCTAACTGCAGCCAGAAATTAATGATCTTTTTATATTTGTGTCAAGGGAGGAAACTGAAGGTTATCTTTAAATATTCATTGCTTATTTAACAATGGGGTAAATGTCTTTTTTACCCTGGGACTCTATAGGTGTCAAGGCTGGCCCTATGTTCCATAATTGCTGGGATCTCACTTCCAGGATGTGCAGTAAACACATTAGCACACTTTCAACACATTGCCACAAAGATCCAAAGAGGATAGCAGAAAACCCTGTAAGAGGGCAACTTGAACACTGTGTGTCTGCAACCATTTCGGGAACAGAAATCAACTTTGTTGGTTTAGGATGGTGAAAAATAAACATGAATCCTCTACGTAACCTTGTTCAATATTTCAAGCAGTAAAATATTTGGGATGCTTTAGGTGTGAAGTTTCACTTCAGCTTATTATACGTATAGGTTTCTGCTACAATCAACACATTCCAAATCCACTGTTGAGGACTTTTCTGGAAATCACACCAGTATTCTTGAAGTTAACTTTCTTTCCCCTAACATTTTAAAAGCAGTGTATAAAAAGCAGCCAACAACAACAGCAAAAAAGTAAAATAAAAAGCTGTCCAAAGCCTTCCTTCTGAGGTTGTCCTTTAGAAAGCCAGAGATTTCACACAGAAAATTTATGGCGAATCAGTACGTTGTAGTAGAGATTCTGCAGCTGATGTAGCTAACTCAGCACACTGCTAGGGTTAAGGGAGAAGAAGGAAGAGGGTTTTTCCAGTTGTGCAGGATGGTTTCTGTCCTGTTTCTCACTACTCGACTCCATGCAAGCTGTAGGTGCATGGCAGACCCTTGCGCTCTTGTGCCCTGTTGTCCCGTGCCCAACAGGGACCGCGAACAGGGCTCTGAGCTCTCCCTTGCCCCAGGACACCAGGTGAGAGGAAAGCAGAGTTGTCACCCAGCAGGGATGTGCTGGTCACAGGAGCCAAGCTGAGGGAGGCTCCCTCGCGTATTGGAAAAGGAAGATATCTGATGTCTTTGTGAAAATGGAGTAATATAATCTGACCTTATACAGCCCACCTTTGTCTAGAAAATTCGGTGAAATCATTATGTTTTGTCAATACCTGATACTTCTGCTCAGCTACCCAAATTTATATAGTTGGTTCAGTTATCTTATACTGTGCATTAAGATTAATTCAATAGCACATAAGACTTTATTAGATACCAAGTCCTTTCTGCTTCCCCCTATTTCCCCCACCAGTCTCCTCCATCCTGTAAAAATGTACCAAATAAGCCACCAGCCACATCAGCTTCTTTTACTACAAATGAACTGTACTGCAAATAATTTTCTGAAAACAATGACACTAATGCAATTACAGTGACATGGTCTGCTACTCTAAGATCTTATATGAAATCATAACAAAGGCATCTCTTAAAGGAAAAGTCTGTTTTAGTGATGCTTTTACAGAGTTTTGTATAGAACAACTTCAGTAATGCAATTACCTCATCTTATCACCTGTGCCTCATGACCGCACTGCAGGTTGTGTAACGCAGTCCTGCTATTTATCTTATTTTAACAATCTCACACACTGAAAAAAGTTGTGTGACTCTTTTCAGACTGCTCTGCTGATAGTTGAAATTTTTACCACAAAATTTATTACAGGTAGGAGCATCAAGTTGAAATTTTCACCACAAAATTTATTATAGGTAGGAGCACCAGCCTTTTGAGAAAAAGAAGCAAGTTATAATTTAAGCTGAGAAATTTTGCTTAAAATTCACTGACAGCAGTATGCTTTATCCAACACATATAGTCCAAATAAATTGTCATGAGTGCAAAAACTCATGTTTGCTGCTTTTCTAGCTTCAATGGAGATCTAAGTTACAGTTTACTCCTGACAAAATGACTTACACTATTGCCCAACATGTCAGCAGGAACCTCCATCTTGAATTGCATCAAAAAGCACTAGGTGAGTTTGGCAAATAGTGGAGATTATGTTTTAAGCACTTATATCTTTTACGCTCATCTTCCTCTCCATATATCACAAGATTATTTAAAATAAACTCTGCCATAAATGAAGCAAATTATTGTGAGACATTGAAATTGTGTTAGAATTGAAGAAAAATTAAGAGGAAATTGAAAGCGGAAAAATCAGCCGGCAACTGAAAAACTCTAATGAGGATATTAGATTTTCTTTTTTAAAGCTGCAAAATATAATAATTAATGGAGACTACAGAATGCACTTCTAGAAAACCTAATTGAATTATGAAAGATAGATATTGATCAAACAGATGTATAACTAGCCTGGAAGTACTGAATTGGTGAGCCTTGCAAAGATAGCTTTGCTACTGCGGATGCAGATATAGGATGCCAGCAGCATTTTTTTAACCAAAACTATGATAGCTAAAAAGGAACACGCAGAATTTCTGAACATGGGGCTATTTTAAATTCTTAAGTATCTTAGTGAAACAAGGATGTCTTTTTGCTAAATGAATGCCTTCAAAATTAGGGCTAATAAAAGGAAATTATATTAAACAGCAAAACATAAATTAACAGTCACTCCAGAAAGCTAATTTTAGACATCTAAGTAACAATCATTAAGCCAAACTGAAATCAAGACCACTGGAACTCAGTGATTTTATTTTTAGTGCTCCTTTCTTTTTCATCAGCTGCGATTTTCCCTTTAATTTGGTTACAGTAAGCAGTATGTGAAAATTACTTCGTTTTGTATGGCTCAAATACATGGTCAAAAAACATCCCTTAGCTTATCCTTCTCATTCACTCTCAACATCTTCACAGGCTTTTTCCTTGTGAAACACAGATATTAAAAGGCTTCACATAATAGTATAGAGCTTTCTGCAAAGCTACTGTAAGGGGAGAAGTGGTGTCAACAATTGTGCAACCATGGGTTGGAAAATGTGAATGCCTCAATTGGTCTACTGGACCAGAAAGATGAGCCCATTTTTAGTAATGTCACTTCTAATACATTATGGCAGTAAAGAACAACTGAACAGCTTATTTCCCACAGATATTTTCAAAGCCTTAGAGACTGCCATTTGAACCATTCTTTAATTATCTCTGGCACAGACTTCAAAAAGCTCTGTGCAGCCAAAAGTGAGAATATTAACTAAATTTTGCTCTAGTCCAATAGCAGTCATTATGATGCTCATAAAATGTAAGGGTCGACATTATGCAGTATGTAATGTTGATGTAAACACTAAAATATACTGGAGATTAGTTGGAGTTGTCACTGCTTTTGTTATCCTAGAGATCCTGGTCTGGAAAATGCTGAATGATTGCAGTTCCCATTGAAATACATGGATATTTCAGCTACCCTGTGCCCTGTGGAACGGGGATTTCAGCTCTGACTTCTCCCAGTGTGACACAGCTAAGCCATCACACAGACACTGGGTTGGAGTCTCCCTGTTGACAAATTTTCATCTCCAGTGAAAATCCAGAGGACACATGGGAGGGCTGCTATTCCACGCACCAGACACACAGATTACTTTCTCATCTCATCTTTGGCAGAACACATGGGCTTGCAGGTTATCCTGTAAGACCAAAAAAATTTTCAGTGGAGTTAAAGACCATTCTCAAAGCGTGTTTCCTAGGCACACTCGTTCCTCGGCAGAGCGTTTGTATACACACTCAGATTCAATAGTCACGTCTTCTTAAATCTAAGAGTCTAAATCTTAGGTTCTTCTAAATCTTAAATCAACAATATAATGAATCTTACCTAAATACTTTTCCAAATAGAGATGCCTTCCTGTCTTAAGGCCACAGTCTGCCAGAATCAGACAGTCTTGGACTTTATAAATTCTTTCAGCTTTTAAATGCACCAATTAGTTTTAATGGGAGACAAACACAAGGAGGGAAACGAGTACTTTTCCTAGACAGCAGAATAACTTAATGCCATAGGAAAACTATTATTTATGCTGAACAACTAAACTGTAATAAAAAGTAAAAATGTAAGACACACAGGGAAACAAGTAAGTGTTCTTACTTGGAGTGATCTTTAGCTTTTCCAGAACATAACTGGCAAAGCATTGCTACAGAATCTAAATCTGACCCAGCACCAACTGACGTAGCAACACGCTTGAAAAATACCAGTGCTTTGGTGATTCCCCATTGACCACATGTTTCTGCAGTTCAGAGAAACTGGAGCGGGATACTCTATAATAAAGTAACCTTCTCAAGTTAGCCTTCTCCTTAATGCATTTCTTATTAGCATTTTTCCATTGTCCTGGTTTTCATTCATTCCCCTCCCTATAATAATAAATCATGCTTCATCTTTACCTGGATAATGTTCAGCGCCTCTCTTGCTTTCCCTTTACTTGGTTTTATTAGGTTCCACTACCTACCTCCTCTTTTCACTCTTCCCACACTGCACCTGTTCTGCTTTTTTCTAACTTGGTCTGTTGACCCTTAAGTTGGCAACGCGGGCAGCCCACACCTGGCTGAGCACTGCTTTGAGTCAGTGGTCCCTGGCCGTGCTTTGCATCAACTGCTGGTGGGTTAGGAGGCTTCACTGAACAGCTAACAGGCCAGAAAACAAAGCTTTAGCTAATGACTGGCATGGAGGATGGCGGTACACTGTGAGTGCTGAGTAAGACTATCACTTGAGCCACAAGTCAACTCTACATTGTGCCTAACGCACAGGATTTTTTTGTCTCCAAGCTTCCTTTCAGGTTTCCCAACTTTCATATCATCCTCTTTGCTCTTCCATATTGAAATCATTAGGTCGATGTCATCACAGATGCTGTGATTCTATCACGTGTGAAGGACTATAAAGAATGAATATCATCTGCCAGAGATGCTGCCTCGACTATCAACAGCTTTCAACATATGCCATGAAAAACAAGCATACACACAAACGCAGCTACACAGGCCTGGGTTGGAAGTCCGTAATAATGTCAGACCAACACTGGTGATACGTAATGACAGGGCAGCCAAACCAGCAAAAAGAGCAGTGTTCATGAACAATAGTAATGGAGTTTTACTCTGGAAAGCGGGGTACCTACCTACGAACACGTCTCCCTCCTTGCATGTATTTTTGTGGAGGAGAACATACGTTCCTTAAAGCAGACTGGTTATGGTGTGGTGTTAATAAATACTAGTTTTTAACAGTAGATACTTCCTAAGGTGATAAATACAGACCTTGGTAGCTTTAACCTTCAGTCCTGACACAGGGAAGACTCTTACCAGTGACCGTGTGACTGTGTAGTTAAACACGAACCAGGGTTTTGAGATTAGGCATCAAACAGTGTCAACTATTTGAAGCACATGAAGGAAGTGCAGCATTTCTCCTATAACATGTAAAAGAAAGTGAATAAGTATGCTGCATTGTCAGGGCTTCTTTAACCAACAGTCTTCCAACTGCCTTTCTCGGCCATGTTGCAACCTTAACTTTGCATGCATGAAAATGAATAGCAAAACCAAGGGTCTGTTTTTCTCAGCAAAAAGCTAAAGGACTGAATGCAGCTTGTTCTCTGGTTGTTTCTCTTTTACATTCCGTTGAGGGAGTTTTATGTCAAATAAATTTAAAATCCATGGCTGGAGTAGCTTGGTGTATAAGAGCTTGTGCTCAGTGTTTCAGTCAGAAGCCAAGATTCATGAACAATCTTTAAAGACTCTTATTAGGTCAATCTAGTTCTCCTGCATGAAAGGACAGTCTCTTTAGGTGAGGGCATTTCTAAATCGGATTACTCATTTTCTGAAGAGTATGTCTGTGCTCTTTATGACTAAAATTTCAGTTATTTTGAAAACTATTTTCTATCTTATCTTTAAGCAGAGAAAGGATATCTTTAAAAGTACCCTTAAAGAAAATTTATGTTTAGTACTATTCAGCTGATTTTTTCCATTAGTTTTACATAACACTTTTCCTGTCTTTTTCCTGTTTCTGTTCTATAAAATTTAGAACAAATCAGACATAATTTGCTGTCTGTTCCATTACAGTTCCAACACAGTACATTACATTAACCAAAATGTTCAGAATTGCAAATTAGATATTTGCACTGGGTATTTACATTCATCCTTTGCCATTCCCCATAATTTTATGGGGATTTTTTATCTGCATTTTAATAAAGTTGGGTGCTCTGATTATTTTCCCTGAGATATTGTTTCAGGCTGCCTGTTTATTTGGGAAGAGGAAGAGCTGAAAACTATTTTGGTAGACAGATTTATTTGATACAATCGTGTAATACTCCTTATGCAGCCCAGTTTGTCTTTAATTGCTGCCAGGCTTACAGTCTTACAAACCATGGGTTTGCTCTGCTTTTGCTGGCAAGGTAACCCTTTCCCTCTGCAGTATTTGACTGTTCCGTTGTGCAGATAGATAGAAACTGAACAGTGTATTTCCATGGGAAAATTACCGTGATGCAGGTTTTCTACTGGCTGTCACCGGGGATGGTGTTTCAGATAGAGTTGGAGGGGTTCAGCTAGATTAATCCCCTTCAGGAAAAATCTTTTATTTTGGTCAACATAATTACAATCTTTAACAATGAAAACTAATAGGATCTAAGCTCAGAACTCAAATAAGGCTTACAGTGATCCAGCATTATGCAAGTGAACTAAATTCAGCGTTCAAAGCATACGTATCACCCACTCAAACAAAGCACCAACAGGTGTACCCGTGGGACATAGTCATACATTTGAGGATGGAAGCTGACCATTGTGTGTTCAACCCAATCAACTGATTAAAGTGTAAAATAAACAACTTCCAAGCAAATCTAGGATTTTAAGCCTCATTATAGTCAGGTTCATTGAAAAACCTGAAGGCGAGCAAAAGGGAGGGGTTAAATAAAAATTAAATAAGTTTTATATGAATAACAATCAATATGAATTATAGCTCTGTGGCTCTACTTTGTGGATTGCAATATACTCTCCTACTAAGTGAACTCAGTAAACACACTTCTGGCAATACACAGTCAACATTTTGTTAGAACAACTATTGATGCTTTTTGATGCACAGGGTACAACAGGCAATCCAGTTCTAATGACTTCTTCTCCAATCTTTCTACAATGGTGCAGATGCATTCAGAATCTCCATGCCTACCTAACATGACTGGGGAGGCAGATGCTCATTTAGGCACAGTACAGTGCTATATGCGTGAAGATAACGCAGAAGTAGTACTCTGTTAACAAAGATGATCAATTACAAAACAATCTTCATATTCAAAAGTTTACTGTCACTTGTTTGTTAAGCAGAATTTCATGGACAAGTAGTCCTTGATCTCTTAAGGGTTATGCACAAAGATGGCTATTGGGTTTGTTGCAACCCAGCAAATACACTACATCATGAATTATGTATACTGCATTAAAAAGGAGATAGACTTGTAAAGGCATCTAACTTTTGAGAGTATCTTGTAGAACTCAATACTTCAAGAAATAAGACTGTAATAAGATAGGTTAGCTCTAAAATATTTTGAAGACATTTAGTAAACACACACTGCAGCATCACCATCTGTATTACGTTGTGTTGAATTATTAGCATACTCTGATTATTAGACTACTTCCATGACTCAAAACTTAGAATATCCTCCTCAGTTACAGTCTATTTATAGTCTTGATACAATTAGGCTGCTATCCTGCTGTGCATGAGGAAAGTTAGTTCCATTTGGCAAAAATAGATGATGAAAACCACCCCCCGGTAGCTCTGCTCCCACTGCTGACTGTCTTATCGGAGAAGCTAAACTGCCCCTTTCCTCTCCTCTCAGGTCAGGTCAGCTCAGCCCCAGCTCCCCTTCCTGCTTGTTCTGGTACCTCAATGAAATTGGTGTCTATGGCTACTTACCTGCTTCCCCTAGGCAGGGACCATCTCGGCCTCAGCTCCAGACTTAGTCAGTACTGATCTGCCAGAACTGCATCTACAAGTTTCACCAGGAGTTCCTTCTGCAGTCAGGAGTCTCACCAGGAAAGTGTGTGGCCCACTCTTCAGACTGACTAGAAGGATGTGTCTTCATTATTGGTATATGCTTTGTAGCGTGTTCCTGATCCAAAGAATATAAAAGACTCTGCATGTTCCTTTAACTGCAAAATTGATTTCTTAGTTACTACTAAAGGGCTACTTAAGTAACTGTTGTTCTTCCTTAGCGAATGCAAAAATCTTTGCATTTCCAGCAGTCTGGACTACTGAAAGGGCTAGAGGTTTAAGTCTTCTGGAAGTTCAGCAGCTCGCTGACACAAACTCTGTAATTCCTAAGTCACTGTTAGCTTGAAACATAGGATTAAATGGCCACAACAACAAAGACAAATACTGAACGGGATTGTTTCCATCATTTCAATAAGTCCACCCCACATGTATGTCTGTGGTTAACAGTGGTTTGGATTTCTTTTCTTTACCATGACCTACTTTTTATCCTGAGATAAATACACAGGAAGAGATAAATATACAGGAAGAACTATAATATCAATGTCAATTTTTACAAATAATAAGTATCAATTACTGTAAATTTCTTCTCCAACTTCAACGAATTCTTAGAAGGTATCAAAATACATCTGGAGGACATATTTGACATACGATGACGATAGTGGTTTAGTGGACTATCTTCAAACAAAAGCTTTGTGTCTGGATTTCTTTTGGCAAAGAGAAAGAGGACCCAGAACTGATGCTATTGAAACAAGACTCAAGGTTTCTTTGTAGGATATTTAAAAACAACAACAACAACAACAACAACAAATCCAGTAGCTTTCTGGAAGAATTTTGTTGACTGTTCAGTGGCAATTTCACCATCTGCTTCCAGACCTTTTTATTCACAGGAAGTTTACTTTCCAACAGTAATGCATCATTGACACTTTTGCAAATAATTTCTGATTTGATAGTTGACAAAGACTGTCAGGTCTGCAAAGCATGTTCACCCTTACAAATAACCTCCCTTACTTCATCAGCAGTAAAGAAAGTAGAATCTAAATGGATTCTATCAGCCAAAAGTGTATAAAAGTAGAAGGAGGAACTGGAAACCAAAGAAGGATTTCCCCTCCATGGTCTTTAAGTTTTATGTACCATTTTGGTACAGAGACTGGAATCTCTGTCAAGATTAATAATTTTCTGAAAAAACTCCAAATGATAAGAGCCATTATTTAAACTGCAGATGAGGAAAATATCATCAGGTTTTAATCTGCAGCTGTTTTTGTGGCATTTTCACTACACGAAGTAAGGTTGTGTAACACACTCCCCATCTTCTGTATTGTAAAGTACTCTACTTTACTTCTTTGCTCTATAAATCCTTTCTCATGGAAAAATCAGGAAATTGTTCATCTGAAATATCTTTCATTTCTTGAATTTGCTAAATGAACAAAGACTATCATTAGTTGCTATTGAAAAAACTGCCATTCTTATATTTAGTAAATCCATCATTTCCTGCTTTTGTAGTTGAAAATATGCTGCCTCAAAAAATTAGCAGCATTCTGAAGCCCATGGCCACAGCACTGGAAAAAACTAAGATACCATCCTTCTCATTGTATATAGGATAGTACTGCCTTTGTTGCCTAATCAATACAATACTTTTTTTTTTTTATAAAATAAAAGCACTGAAAATTGGATATGAGAATTTTGTGTATACTTGACTCTTATTCCTTCTCTTCTTCCCTGCCAGTGTGCTTAGTGAGCTGAGAATGCTTCACCTTTCTTCCTTTGCACTCTCCATTTGAAAAATTGCATTTATATACACATCAGTAGATGACAGCAAAACTTACACGCATCATAAATAATAGTTTAAGAAAGCATCTGGTAAACCCTAGTGGCTTGAAATGATTCAGTGCCATTCTTACTTGGTCTCTACAATGATAAGAACCAAATAGACATAACAGTTTTCAAATAGCATTTGGAATTTGGGGTTCAAAAAGTAAGTTGTTTAATAATAATACCTTGTATCATCTACAATAATTTTTCTTTAGTTCTTAAACTGGCACCCAAAATGAGAGATTCTGGAAGAAAAAAAATCCTAAGAGCTGTTTTATTTTCCTGTAACTGTGTACCTCATACTACATATTTTCTCAGATGATTTAAAGAAACTGCAAACTTTTTGTTTTCAAATAATACTTTAAAATACATGACACTCTAGTCATCATCATCATCTGTAATATAGTAGTGAAAGTGGAAGACAGTCTATGACAGTGTTTCAGTGATATTTGTTCCTACAGGTACTATTTCCCACCTGAAAGTAATGAATAATGTAAGAATCAACAAAGTAGAAGAGTCGAAAAAAAGGAGAAGAAACTTTTTTAGCTCTTTTTAGATTGTATGAAAATTAAAACAGCCTCGTCAAAGAAGGAAGATAGAAGCAGCTGTAACTTCTGAAAAGCACATCTGTGCCACTTGCCACTCATGTAATAGTGCTGGGAATCAGTTTCGCTGACTGATTTCTTATGCTACACTGAGGAAACCAGCTTGTCTCCCTGCTTCCATTTGTTTCTCTGTAAGCTGGGCATACTATTACTTGAAAGCCTTATAGACAGGAAGCATAGTGTCTAAAGTGTATGAATTTAGTTATGCAATATTAATTGAATTATCAATAATTTATATTGCACTAACAAATAGGACCACCATCTGAAATCAGAATATAGTTGTGGCAGGTACTTCACATGGAAAAACAGGGACTCAGAGCTCAGACTAGTCTAGACAGTGAGTAAGTGGAAACACAGGCAAAGGTGGAGAGTGAGAACACAAGGTTGCACTGGCAGCACCAAAATAAGTATTAGAACTTGGTTTCCATCTATTTCCACTGATGTTCTATTATAAAAATGTTATCTTGTAATCTGATTTCTTTGCTAACAGCCATAGCCTGTTTTAAGCAACAAATCATTCTCACAAAACCTCTCTTGGATATATCTCAGGTCTCTCAATTTCTTTTGATTGCACCTTGCTTTCTTCTTGCCAGTCCCTGTATATCTGACAATTGTTTGTTGTTACAGATATTCACCCCCTTAACAAACACTCAGTCACATACATCCACACAATTTATTTCTGACTGGCCCTCATTAGTCCCATGGTTTGGCCTTGGGTTCCTATTAGCTCAGCTCTCTTATGCTATAAATGGTCTTAAGTTAGACAAAGGCCTGGGGTTACAGCCAGTTTTCAGGGACTTCTAGTATGATCCTTGTGCATCTTTAACGTTTATGCCCTGGGCACGCATAAACATTACTAATACGCTCTTCCATTTTTGCTATTTTAAGATGGCTCTTCATAGCAAGAACTCAGTCTACAATGGGAATCCCACTGGTAGCAGGAAATGTTTCACACAGGTATTTCAGGCACTGTAGAGTCCCACATCATGGGAGACAGATCATGAAATGCGCATACATGGAACACCAGAAATACGCACTGGTAATCTGCTCATATGCTGTTCTAGGATTGGATGTGTTATGAGAAAGTGGCATGATTATACTCCAAAAAGGGGATATGAAACCTCATGAAAAACTAGACACATCATTGGTTGCACTAGAATAAAGAGATTAAAGTATGTACTCTTTGAAATTGCTCCAGGTGAAAGCAGCTAAATGAACTTAGGATATGTCTTGGCTACCTATGTTCTGAGTTTGTTGATTGTATTATCCTGAAAACAACATGCAATCCAGATCACAACTACATCTCATATACCTTGTATACGTTAGCCCAGGGCAGTTCCTTTGACAGAGGAAAGTTTGCTATGACAAGCATTAAATGGATCTCATAGTAGGGCTTAGCACGGGTCCAAGAAATAGACACTGTACATGACTCACTCATTCTTTAAGTCTCTAGTTATTTTCTGTGCTTCCAGCTAAAAGCAACTTGTTTTCTCACCTGTTAGCTAGCGTCTCTAGCTGCTCGAAGAAGTGTAGAGCCTGCAAAAGTTCAGACAGCTGGATACTTCAATTCAATGTTTCCTTCATTCTTCCTTCTTACCAGAACAAGTACAGAGTATATTGGACTTTTTCCCTCAATGGTCAGAAATTCATCTCCATTCATGTATTATTTCCATGTAATACTGAATCAACACTCCCAGTTTAGTCAGAATATGTTTACAAATGTAATATACATAGCACAGCACCATCAGGTACTACACTCCCCCGAGCATTTATTTTTTTGGCTAACACATGTGTTTGTGTTTTTTATTGCCTTCAGACATGTCCTTTCCCCATTTGGTATATAGGGCATAAAGGTTCTTTGTTTAATTGATCTGAATTGTGTCTCACTTTTGTAATACAAAGTAAAATTCTATGCTCCTCATCTGGTGAATCGCTTTTTAGGTAGCATCAATCTACACACAAACTCTGAAATGCAACATAAAACAGGAAAAAAAGAGAGAGGGGTAAAAACTTTTCTTCAGAAAAAGTGAAAAGGAAATGCTTAATGGTCATAGCTATCATTTTATATATTATCTTTAATCATTTTAGGGAGGTAAGTCCTCTATGGATAATGCCATAAAAAATGACAAAAAAACCCAGCAGCTTAAAAAAAAAACACATTAGCTTCAGAACCCAAACACAATAGAAAGACCTTTCTGAAGGTTGAACTAAAATCTTTCAACAAATCTTGTCCATGGAAAAAATGTTGCCAATTATGCAACTGAAAATCTTTGTGGAGCCCACCACTTTGAAGAAGAAACTTGAGGTTATCAAGGAAGGAAGAAAGGGGTGCTTTAAAGTCCAGCTTGGTAAATACTGTGCCCATTACTCTTTAACAGCTTCATTAATTGGTTGGGATGATGGGATCAAGTGCACCTTCAGCAAATTTGTAGACAATACAAAATTGAGAGGCGTGCTTGATACACCACAGGGTTGTTCTGCCACCCAGAATGACTTCAACAGGCTTGAGAAAGGAGCAGACAGGAACTTCATGCAGTTCAACAAGGGGAAATATCAAGTCCTGCACCTGGGGAAGAATAGCCCTAGGCACCAGCAACAGGTTGGGGGTCAACCAGCTGGAAAGTAGCTTCGCAGAAAATGTCCTAGGGCTCCTGGTGGACATCAAGTTCAACATGAGCCAGGAATGTGCTAATACAGCAAGAAAAGCAGATGGCATCCTGGCCTGCATTAGGAGGAGTGTTGCCAGCAAGTGCAGGGAGGTGATCCTTCCCTTCTGCACAGCACTGGTGAGGCCACACCTGGAGTCCTGTGCCCAGTTCTGGGCTCCCCAGTAAAAGAGAGACATGGGCATACTAGAGAGAGTCCATCAAAGGGCCACTAAGATGATGAAAGGACTGTAGCATCTCTCCTATGAGGAAGGGCTGAGAGAGTTGGGACTGTTCAGCCTGGAGAAGAGAAGGCTCAGGGTGATATTATCAATGTATATAAATATTTGAAGGCAAGCCGCAAAGAAGACAGCGCCAGGCTCTTTTCAGTGGTGCTCATTGACAGGACCAGTGGCCATGGGCACCCACTGAAATACAGTATATCCTGTTTAAACATAGGAAATAAATGTGTTTGAACATTGGAACAGGCTGTCAGAGAGGTTGTAGAGTGTCCATCCTTGGAGACATTCAAGTCCTAACTAGACATGGACAGAAGCAACCTACTGTGGGTCATGCTGCTTGAGCAGGAGGGCTGGACTAGGCGATCTCCAGAGCTGCCTTCCAACCTTTCCTATTCTTAGATTCCATAAAAACCAAATATTTTTCCTCAATTTGTGTTCATTGGTGCTTACTCTGCAAAGTGTCTCCATTTCATCAGCCTGGCTCAGTTGCACATGTTGTGTGGAACATTCAGGCTTTGAGTGACTGTCACAGATCTGCACAGATATAAATTGTGATTTGATAAGGGTGTGATATAGTTTGCAGGGTGATAAGAGCTCTTCTATGCCATCACAGGGAATGTTTTCTCTAGTAAATAGAGCTTCTCATCTGTTGATGTGAAGAAAACTGTGTAGCACAGTAAGAACCGTTATAATTTAAAGAAGACTTCAGGTCATGTAGCTCATTTTCTTTCTTTTCCTTTTTCTTTCTTTTCTTTGAGCTCAAAATTATTGTTGGGGATGTGCTGAGTATGCACAATACATTTCACTGTATCCTTTTCCAGAGGTCACCAACTGTATGTCATCACCTCTCTGGATAAAGCAAGAAGTCATCCTGACGTGATGAAGAAAGCTCTGCAAGACCAAATGTCTTGGAATGAAGAGCAGCCCATAAGCACTCACTACAGCCTCAGAAATTTACTCATGGTGGATCTTTGCAAGGAAAAATTGTTTGCCAGTGGGTTGTGGTGGAAGGACCAATACAGGGCCAATGCTTTGACTGAGGTACAGGCAGTGGTTGTCAGGAGTGTAAGGTTACTCCACCATGAATCAGTTTAGGAGTACCTTGTTACCACAGCCAAATGCCTTACAGCAGGCAGAAGTACAAAGCAAGATGCAAGTTTGCAAGCTTGAATCATGTAATCACTGAAACCTAAGTAAATCATAAGCTGCAAAACTGAGCCTGACCAAGCACTCAAGCAGGAAGCCATGCTAACCTTTGTGCTGGTTTAACTTCGTCACCCATATTAGTTAGTAGAAAGCTATCTTGGATGCATTAGCATGAGTCGAATCACCCTTTTTATTACAGCATGCAAATATGCAGAGTCAAGACATCTGAATTACAGGTCAGCAATTTTCATAAACTTTCTCTTCCAGTGCTTACCAGGAATAAAGGCCAGCTCTAAGCCTGGGGCTTTAAAACAGGGCAATGTATATCATTGCATAAGAAACCTCAAAACTGACTATTTACTGCACTTTAGTACCTTCTTCCAGTTTCCCCTTATACAGCTGCTCCTTACTAGATGATTCCGTAGAGAGAATTAAAAAAAAAAAAAAAAGTTTTTGCTGGAGATCCTCTAAAGGATGCAAAATATACGTGTCAAGCTACATGTGAAAAGCTCTATGCCATTACTCCCTTGCATTCTCTGTACTGAAACTCCTGACATTTCAAGTCTCTCTGTTAGTACTGGAGTTTTTGTTTCTAGGTCACTGAATCTGGACAATGTGGAGGACTTGGATATAGTCTGCAGTGTTGCAGGGCTCTGCACTTGAAACAATTATCTGAGTTTTCTTTGTTGCTTAAATGAGATCCTACTCATCACTAGACTTTTCAAAATCTGAGCACATTATTATGGCAGAGAATGACTGACAAGTTTGGTTGTGGGGATTACAGCCATGAAACATACGTGACAAATCAGCACTATTTTAAA
>VYZM01010546.1:0-24767 GCA_013398915.1 Dromas ardeola | reverse complement strand
AAAAAAAAAAAAGAAGGGAAGGGCGGTGGGGAAGGGTATCCCAGAGCCTAAATGAGAGCTGGGTTCTGATCACTACCCTGCTTAGTGATAGTCTTTCCCTTTTCTCTCAAGTTACAAGATCTTATCTTACCCTCAGTTATTTAAAATAATGAGTCCTGAACTTTCACAAAAGAGCCATGAATGGAACTGTTCGTATCCACTTTTCCAAAGTATAAGAAAAATTTAGAGACTACATCAGACAAAAATAAAACCCCATCAAACATTCCGCAGAAAACATAAAGGAGCTCAGCTGTAGATTTTCTGTTGCTAGTAGTTATAAGCTTTTATCTCACTGGTAAAAAGATGTACTAGGAATTTGTAATACTCAATTTTGAAGAAATGTAAGTCATTAATAATTATATATTTTTAAACAAAGAGGGGAAAAATCCTGCTAAAGCAAAATTTAAATTGCGAATCTCTGTTTATTTTACCAAGAACCTTCAACACCACTAAAGCGCTGCATTACTATTATTATAAAAATTAACTGTGATTGAGCGGTGGAGACCCACTGTGCTAAGTACCATACACTTTCACCTAAGTTTAACCTGATGAATTTAAGTATGGGTCAGTTCCAAGTCATAGCACCCCTATTTTTCCTTTGTCTGAGTATTAAAAAAGCAGTGTCTCCCAGGGCAGACAAGAACGGAAATTCAATTTCTCCCTCACAATATCTCTCTTCTATTTCCTTGTTGAAACTGCAAAACATAGCCTCTTTCTGGAGATGAAAAGCAAAATACAAACATTAAATAACATGATTTCATTACATTACCTATGGATGAATAACAATATTGGATCTTTGAGTTCATAAGCAAAAAAATTAGAGTATGACAGCTGGAAAAATAACTTTCCTCCCATGCTGTTAGCAATTTCAACAGGGACAGCCTTTGGGGCCTCATGATGCCAATGGAACAGTACCCTCATCAATTCATTTGAAATCCTACCAATGCCACATTTTATTTTAGCTTTGACTAAAAAACAGCAAGCCTCCAGCTTCTTTTAGTGTGGAGAATGGCTATAAATCACCATCTGATTATTAAATTTAAAAACACATTGTTGGTTTTTCTAGAAATTTGCATTATTCAAGGCTATCTTTACAAACAAAACCCCAATCAAACATTCTTTTCTCAAAAGTCACTCATCAAACACAAAAGACAGCAAAATTTTCCTTATTTTCCTTTTATTTTCCTTCTAGTCTGGAAAAGAGACGGCTGAGGGGTGACCTAATTAATGTGTACAAATACTTAAAGGGTGGGTGTCAGGAGGATGGGGCCGGGCTCTTTTCAATGGTGCCCGGCAATAGGACAAGAGGTAATGGGTAAAAACTTGAGTGTAGGAAGTTCCATCTCAACATGAGGAGGAACTTCTTTACTTTGAGGGTGGCAGAGCACTGGAACAAGCTGCCCAGAGAGGTGGTTGAGTCTCCATCTCTGGAGACATTCAAAACCCGCCTGGACGCGTTCCTGTGTAACCTGCTCTAGGGTGGCCCTGCTCTGGCAGGGGGGTTGGACTAGATGATCTCCAGAGGTCCCTTCCAACCCTATGATTCTATGATTCTATGATTCTATGATTCTATATCAAGAAGGACAGGGAACTGCTGGAGAAGGTGCAGCATAGGGCTACTAAGATGATTAGGGGACTGGAACACCTCTCTTATGAGGAAAGACTGAGGGAATTGGGTCTGTTTAGTCTGGAAAAAAGACGGCTGAGGGGTGACCTTATTAATGCATACAAATACTTAAAGGGTGGGTGTCAGGAGGATGGGGCCAGGCTCTTTTCAATGGTGCCCGGCAACAGGACAAGAGGTAATGGATACAAACTTGAGTGTAGGAAGTTCCATCTCAACATGAGGAGGAACTTCTTTACTTTGAGGGTGGCAGAGCACTGGCACAGGCTGCCCAGAGAGGTGGTGGAGTCTCCATCTCTGGAGACATTCAAAACCCGCCTGGACGCGTTCCTGTGCAACCTGCTCTAAGGTGACCCTGCTCTGGCAGGGGGGTTGGACTAGATGATCTCCAGAGGTCCCTTCCAACCCTATGATTCTATGATTCTATGATTCTATTTTGAGACGTACATTGTGACCACATTAGCATTTAGACCAGTAGCGAGTTTCTGAACTAAATCCCCATATTACTTCCCCCACTAGTTTGGTTTGTGAACCAGTTTCGGTGAGTATGAATTACATTCCTTTTGGAAAACACTAAATGGGAAGACCTTTTCTCTGTGGTTTCCAAATGCGTCCTAGCCCCAAGTCGGGACACAGGTCTGACGAATGGGCTGTACCACCATGAAGTCCTCCAGGACATAATACACAGTTCGTGAGCTAACAGATGGTCTTTAAACTTTCCACTGCCACAATGAATAGGTAGCTGTGCTTTGTGTATGTATAACAAGCCAAACTGCACTGGTTATTTCATATTGCGTATGATTATCTATAGCATCTCAAGCTGCTGGTAAGGCCCAGATCTCATGAACATACAAATATGGCAATTTTCCTGCTTATGTGCCTACTCTACTTTCACTTGGTGTCCCCCCAACTCATCTATTGCCATCCTTTTGTTTTTATTGATCTTTCTTCTCCTAATATTTTCCTGATGGCAATATCCCCTTTGGTCTCCAAAAAGATACAGCTTGATGCAGTCTGTGCCCCAAGGAAACAGCAAAGTTCATCAACAGGTGTCAAAAGAAGGTCTAAGGCTTCTCTGATAGCAGGTCATCTGGTGGCATTACAATGCAAAAAGACGATAAATGATCAGGTAACCTGGTGGCAATACCAGCAACATGAGGATAAATGATCAACAAAATTAGAGAAAAGGAAAATCACTGTACCGATGATCTGGGACAAAAACCACACTCTGGAGATGTGCCCATGGTGTGGCTATCTTGAACAGACCTTTTGCATAAGGACACTGCAGGTCCCGCTGTCTGCCTGGGTGCCCACGACTGCAGACTCAGGTTCATTATTCAGGAGAGCCTGGAGGAGATCTCATCATCTGGGGTTTGCATTCCTTGACCCTGCATCACCTCTCTGTGGTGTGTCAGCCAGGAACACCTTTGTGGTGTGCTTCTGGCCACAGCTAACGTGAAAAACCCCCTTTGCCAGTGATCACAGTTCCAGAATATGTATTTTATACACATTTTTAGAATGGGGACAGTTGGTAAGAGGGGAGTTTTCTGGTGGCACTTCAGTACCAGGGCTACAGCACAGTTTGAGCATTCACTCACAAACCAAAGGTGCAGTTGGATCATGTAGCATTGCCATAACTTAGATCAGTCGCCACATTCTCCAGATGATCCTGCCACTGCACAGAGAGGAGGTATCAGCATCCTCTTTTAAAGCCAGCATGATGAACAACACAGGCATCATGAGTTCTTCCAGCACAGGCAGTAGAGATGTCCCTAAATTTTCCTTGGTACTCCCCCAAGGCCTGCATATCAATCACCATTTTCTTACCTGCAGGCCACCCTGACCTTGCTAGCCATTGATTTGCATGGTCCGACAGTGCCAAGGTTTCCCCACTAGGGTGACAGAAACTTTCTTGAACGCAGATATGGGCAACCTCAGGAAATTTCATCAAGAGTAGCACACTCAAGGCACTGGCTCTTGGCAAAAGCTTTCAGCTGTGCTGCTCTGCATCTGAGAGCTTTGAACCCACCATTGATTATTCAATGTCCCAGGGCCAAAGTGGTACCTGCATGTTAGGATATTGCCTGCTTCACTACCATTCTCTTTACCATTCTTCTTTGGTGTCCTCAGAGTCTTCAGGAGATTCAGGCCACAGTTACTGTGGTGTCACTTGGAAACAAACAGGGACAGACAGAAATAATGGAAGAAATTGAGCAGGAACAAAGGTAAGTGACATGTTACCATGGTTGCAGTAATACGTACCACTTTCTGCAGGAAACAGAAGAAAGGGCAGTGTGACACTCCTTGGACCATTTAGGGTTCACAGTCAAAAGAGCAATTTTTGTTTGCACAGTTTCAACCCTATTCACCACAAATATATTGTATGCAGGGGACTGGTCTAAAGTTTGGCTGAATTCAAATGTCCAAAATGCATGCCACATTAATGGAGGATCTCAGCTCCAATTGCACAAATGCAACACGTTTCTTCCTAATGTAGACATAGTTCTAGTAGAGACATATCTCAAGATGATCTCTCTGCTCAGTAGTCCCATGATGATGCAACATTTTCTTTAGTTATTTTAAAATGCTTATTCAAACAGACAGACAAACAGAAGCCAAATACAAAATTAATTTTAAATCTTTTGCCTTTTCCTACTCAATGTCCCCAATTTAATTGTGTACAGTGTTTTAATCAAAATGTGTAAAAGAGTATGTATACATATTTATTTATGTAAATTGTTTTCTTGACCATCTTAAAAAGTTTAAGTCAATTTTAATTTTATTACTCTCTTAAATTAAATTATTTGTTGAACAGCTGGTGACACAGCAACATTCAGTAAATTAATAAAATTTCATAATTAACAATGTATTTATTCTCACTCTATCATAGCTATTTTTATTCAGTTTAGATAGGCAGATCCCACTTGTTACCACATTTCAGATTTGAGATGCACATCATGTAAATTTTATATTTAGTTCCAGCAAAACTACTTAACTGAATCAAAGACTTCCCCTTCACAACAGACATCTCAAGTTACCTATATTGATACTGAGGACTAAATTATTTTCTGGAGCACAAGTACACAAGATTCCTAGAGACTTACAGCTGTGTGTGTCCATAAGGAATCACATGTTTTTAGAAGAAAATCAATCCAAACGCTTTTCTAAACACATGAATAAACACAAACATCTCAAACATGGAATGCATTTCAGAACATAACCAAACGTTTTGCTCCTGAATTATAATGGCCAGATGAAAATATCTGAGCCATCTTGCAGGCAAAATCATTAATTATTGAACATATTTTAAATCTCAACTATTGTATTTCCACAGCTAACAGTGCCAATAGCAATTTTATGTTATATATTGTGCTGCAAATATTCAGCAGCACTGTGCTTTCCTGACCAAAATATCCATTCTTATGGACATCAGAAATGGCTCATTAAAAGGAGAAGAAAACAAAAGGGAATTGATATAAGAAATTCACAGGTGATACCAAACTAAAATTTAAAACTTGAAAAGAAACTGAAACCCAAAATTGGAAAACACCTATGAAATTGAAATGAACAACCCTTGTTTCCCTTTATTTTGAAGTTATGCATACTCATGTTAGGATGCAGAGGTCCCTTTCTGACCATGTAACACAATATGGATTTTAAAGTCAGAAACATGATGTGCCTGAAAAGTTAAGCCACATAAGGATGGCAACTAAAAAAATACGGAAAAAGAAACTCTGTAGATGTCTTCTGGAAAGCAGTCACATCATTTTTCAGTTACGAGCAAGCACTTTTCTCATTAAGAAAAAGTCATAATAAAAAATTCTTCACTAGCTGAATGCACAGAAAATGGACTCTCTAAATTTATTGAGCAAAGTATATGTATCTGTATATACAAAGTAAGCAAATCAGATTAAAGAGTAGTAGTTAGCTATAAAAGTTTCTAAATGTATTTTACCAAAACTGATCAAGTGACATCTTTATGCAATGCACTTTGACCCACTCTCACCTAAGCCTTTTTCAGCTGCTGTTAAAACTACACCCTTTGAGTAGTGGGAGTGCATTTTGTGAACTTAGTTGGCCATCCTAATATTAGGGTCTGAAGGTAAAATGGACATTCTCTTCTCTGATGAAACCATTTTCTCCTTTATTAATTGAACGGTAATTTAATTAGATTAAATTGATTATTTAATTGATTCCAGCTGAATGGGATATGTAGCAAGTTTGGATTTTTGGACTGTTCTTTTTCTCAGTTGTTTGTTAAGTTGCTGGTGACAAAGTTACTAAGCTGGGTTTACCACTTCACCTGAGAAGGCTGAGTTAGAAAAACTTTGGGAGTTTAGATAAGGACCCTATTGGTTTGACACAAATTCTTTCCAATGATCTATTTTTATGGATCTCTGAGCAGCAAAATGAAGTGTTATTTCAATGCAAACAATTGAACAGCAGGCAAGCCATTTTAACCAGCACCACAAAAATACTAGGCTCTGAAAACAAAATAAATGACAGTGACCATCTGCTAACATAGCCATTAAAATTAGCCATGTAATTCTCACAAAACATTTTGAGACAATGCTATAATGGTTCATGGGTATATTTTTGGTAACATATTCTGGCAAATGTGAGAAGAAATCTCCAGTTCTGCAGGTAATGGTACAAAAGGGTGACCCGGAATCTGGCTGACCTGACCTGAATTCACAAAGGGATGGGTGAGAGGAAGACCCACAGCTTTCTCTGCCTTCATCACCTCCTGTCTCTCAAATCAGACAGGGAAAGGACGTGAACATGCATTGCTTACCACAGAAACCAGGATCTTCATGACTAGAGTTGATGCAAGCACATGCTTACTGTTTTTATGGAAACAAAATATATTTTTCCCAGTCCAAAACAGATTAAAACCAAGACCTGGAACTTGCAAACTACTATGAAATCTCTAATCAGACTGAGTCATAAAGCCACCTTTGACAAAGAGGCTGAGTCTATTTCATATGGAATGTGCCCTTCCATAAGGCCTCAGCATGTGTAGAGAGTACCCCAAGGCACCCATCTCCCCTACGGTTATTGATCGTCCTCTATAAATACTTCCTCTTGTTTGTGACTTTCTGCACCACCGTGTCTCTAGACTTCAGACCCTTAGAAGACACTAGTATATTTTATCAATGATCTTGCTCTTTGTCCATATACTAAAGGAGAATTTCTAACTTCAAATCAATATTATTATTACAGCAAAATAGATGGAACATTGTTTTCTGGTCCTAGAATATATGTATTTGGCTATCAGACTTCTGAACTCTACTGTCCTTTTAGATGCTTTTTATATCATATTGCTTTCTATACTAATGTTCTTGCCATGATTTATCCTCTGCTTTGACACTATTACATTTAATGAAAAAAGTTTACAGGTGTAAAAGTCTTGAAAACCTATTGGTTTAACTTCTGTTATCAAAGGGGCATAAATATATTTTTCCCAGTAAAATGTAACTTGTAGCTTTGTGTTCCTCCTTGACAGTCACTCGCAGTGCTGTTTTCCTTACATATATATTCATTTGAACTGATGCAGACAGAAACAAACCATTATGACAAACCGGAGATTAAGAGTGTCAGATCATGAGTAGCAAAAGCACTGCCTTTTCATATTTTTTAAGACCTTCGATTTCGCTCATTATATCACCCAGCATTTTGTTATAAGCACATACTTCTTTCCACTCTGTTTCTTTGCAGGCATTAACAACATTCTTCATCAACCTAAAGCCCACTTTCAGCACTTCTAGCTAGTGAATAAGAAAAAGTTATCTTGTTGAAGAGAATATCATGACAAGTATCATGACAAGTGAGAACAATGCCTAGGAATCCCTTTGCTAAAACAGCTTTCGAAGCTCTGAGTAAATGAGACCTGAAGCCACTCCCACTGGAGTGAGGCTGTCATTGTCTTTAAGTTTTGGGAATCCACTAAAAATCATACCTTAGAGACACCTTTAGAGCTATGTCACCCACCATCCCCTGAGAGAGGGTATTCTTGATAGAGAGGGTATTCAAAGGGAGGACAGGAGACCTTGCTCTGTCAGAGGGCAGTGCCCATACCCAGACTCCACCATTCCTGACGCTGAACTGTGTGTTCTCCCTCAGGCTGTAGCTATATTGTTTGGATGAGAGGTAGCTGACGCAGTTGCAAAGAAAGGGGTAGCAAGACCTGAGCACAAGGGCTATGAAAAAAATGGATGCAGACCTTTTATTTGAGGTAGATTGTGCTTTCATGTAGCATAGACAAAAAACCCCCAAACCCACAACCAAAACAACCCAAGCACAAAACCCACACTGGTAGTATTAGACAACAGAACCAAGGATCCTGAAAACAGAAACTACCTCTTGATTTACATTGTCTATTTCCTTCTAAATCTATGTTTGGAATCTCAGAGCACAATGAAGTTACCGAAAAGCTTTTCTGGATGATTAATATGAAATATTTTTACTCTGCATCTTAACTTTCCTGGGTTTGCTACATAAACATCACTGAAGTGACAACACTGCAGCAGAAATGGTTTTATGACAGAGAACCCTAATGAGATTCAGTATAAGAGGAAAAAACAAGATTAAGACAAAATGATAGTGAATGTTGTAGACAGGCAGAGAAGTATGAGGGAAGTGAGAATTTGCCATCCAAGACAGAAAGGGTCATTTGGAAAACTGTTCAAATACCAGTGGTTCCTCACTACTTTTCAGCAGATGGCACTACAGAGCTAGTATTGGATTTATGTGCAAATCACTTGGACTTCCACAACAGGATTGCCTCCCTGTTCATGCACGCAGCTTCACGAAGGGATTTCACACTTTGTAATTGTTTGAGAAACAATGGCTCAAGGTTGCCAGGCAGAACTTCCTCTATGAATGCAGATTGTTCTTAAATTGGAGAAGTCAGCAGATGTTTACAGTCATAAACAAATTACAAAATATTTTGCAAATGTAATCTGACTATGTTATATTTAAGAAATACATTGTGAAAACTGCAGTGTCAGATATCACTTGGCATTTACTAGAACACTGTTTGTGAGCTGTCAAACACTAAAAAAGCACCAGAGAAAGAATAAATTCTTTTTTGGCATATACACCTATCAAGACTAAAAAGCAGATGCAAATTGCATAGATTCTATCAGGGTCGTACAAGTAAAACACGCTTTTTAAAAAATAACGTACTCTCACAGAGCAATGAGAAAATGCAAAGAAGCATTTTTTTCCTGCTGAGAACAATAGGAATTACAATGGAAGGAAAATCACCCTTAGCTAAGGCAGGAACATGCTACATCTTTCAACAGTGAGGACAGGAAATTTCAAGCAATTCCTTTTGATTGCATGAGGCAAGCTCTCCCAGCAACTCATAAATACATTTAATTTAAAACAAAAATTGCTTCTTGAGGTAAATACAACACTTTACAGAAAATTAGGTCAGCTGATTGAGAACCCAGTCTTCCAAAACAACTCTAGGGAGTTTGGCACAGCTCAAAGTAACAGTTTTGAATTCCATCTACCCAAGAGTATTATAAAGAATAGATACTCTGTGATTCAGAGTAGATCGGTCTTCTCACTCCCAATTTAGTTCTTCAGCTACTCGGATGCCTAAACTGCAATACATATCAACATTGATGCCTGGAAGACACAAAATCCTTATTTGAGCTGGCTCCGAGAAAGCAAGAATGTGACAAGTTAAAAAAACACAACTGCTTCTGTTTGTTTATATTTCACATGAATTCTAAACCAAACTTTTCACTCCCTTTTCCTCCTGAGACTTTCATGGTTTTCCTGCTTCTTTGGAGACCCCAGACTCTCTACAATGTTAAAGTATTGAAGCTTTAATGGAATGCAAAATCCAAATTTTTCTCCAACTCCAGTGATGATTTTAAGTAGAGAAATTTACCCTAGATGAGGAAAGGAAAATTGCTAGAGGAAAGTTTAAAAGAAAGGAAAAAGAAAAAAAAGAAAGTGGTACACTAGGGCAGCTTCCAAAATGTTGTAGATGATCAAAGAAAATATATTATGACTGTGTATGTCAGAAGCCATTGAAAGTCCTAATAATAGCAGCATACAATATGCCCTACATCTAAGCCTATTATTACAGACTCTGATAAAAGAAGTCTTAGTGTTTTAACATGACTGAAACACAGCAGATGTTTTTCAGAGATGTCTAATAATCAAGTTGGACTCAGACCAGAGGTGCTTCTGCTTATGCAGAAAGCAGGACGGGTAAATTTTTCTATTGCATTCATTTAATTTCTAAACAGCTACACAGATTTTACCAAGCAGTGATTATGAGGCCACGGTTGAACCATATGAGATATTAAGCACCAGCTCCATGTTAAGATGGTTCCCTATACTCCAAAGCTGTTCTTTATTGCATTTCATGGTCCAGCATCCTCTGCTATGTTATTTTAAACCCAGGTTTGTCGCTAGAACTTCTCTATCATCAGAGTAGAGGGGGAGGTCATTCTCCCCCTCTACTCTGCACTGGTGAGGCCACAACTGGAATACTGTGTCCAGTTCTGGGCTCCCCAGTTCAAGAGAGACAGGGAACTGCTGGAGAGAGTCCAGCGCAGGGCAACAAAGATGATTGAGGCATTGGAGCATCTCCCTTATGAGGAAAGGCTGAGAGAGCTGGGACTCTTTACCCTGGAGAAGAGAAGGCTGAGGGGAGACCTTATTAATGTTTACAAGTATCTAAAGGGTGGGTTGAAGGAGGATGGAGCCAGGCTCTTTATAACAGTTCCCAATAACAGGACGAGGGGTAACGGGCACAAGCTGGAACATAGGAAGTTCTGATCAAATATGAGGAAAAACTTCTTTACGGTGAGGGTGACAGAGCACTGGAACAGGCTGCCCAGGGAGGTTATGGAGTCCCCTTCTCTGGAGACTTTCAAGACCTGTCTGGATGCAGTCCTGAGTAATGTGCTCTAGGCAATCCTGCTTGAGCAGGGGAGTTGGACTAGATGATCTCTAGAGGTCCCTTCCAACTCTGAAGATTCCGTGATTCTGTGATTCCGTGATCACAGCAGGATTTCTATGGTTAACGTTCTATGGAGAGACTACCCAGAACCCATGCCGAGTGCTGTTGATTTTCTGTATGTATGTGGAATGACTACTAAATTGGCTAAAACCGCAAAAAGTACAGCATTGATCACACATCAAAGAAAGGTATAGAATCAAAGGCTTCTGAGGTAGGCGGCTGCAGCTGGCATGAATTCCAGGCTGTATTGTCTCAGTACCTGCGGTTCGAAGTTACACGGGGGACGGAACGGAACGCAATCTTCCGTGGCCTTGCCCTGTGATGTGTAGCAGGTATAAGAACAAGATGAATGGATAAGTGACCAACTCGCTACCCTGAGCCCAGATTCTGCCAAATATTGATGAAATGCCGTCCTTTGTGTGTGAACTTTGCTCATTATAATGTCATTATAATACCAAAACACACCTCCATCCCAAAGGCTACCCGCCTCCAAGGTGCGACCACTCCTCCTTGAGTCTGCGCCCTGTATTTTTCGTAAACTATACCTTTAAATTGAAGCGAGAGAATTTTACACCAATCATAATAAAGGTATGTATGACTAAAGTCACTCAAACTCCACCTTGAAAGTAAAAAATAGTATAAAAATAGCCCGAGAAAGGGGGGATATTAGGGAAGACACCACCGCGAACAAGTCAGGGAGAACTCCATCACAGACTGCCTTTGACTTCCGGGACCAGTTGACGGGCTGAGCCTTTCTTCCCCCCCATAGGGACGCCTGTGGGTAAGACTTAGACTATACCGAGCGCTTCTTCGGGAAACTTAGAAACTTCTCTAGAGAATCTCTTTTCTAACTTTGTCGTGCGTTTTGTGTAACTAACATTACTTTATTTGCACGTGCTTCGCAGACAGTGTATTTATCACCAGCAATCCAAAGAACCTTGATCTGTTGTTCAAATAAACTGCACTGTTTAAGTAGCTAGTCGTTTTAATTTCTCACTGAACGCGACCAACGACTCGGGAGTGGCCGTGCTAGTTCATGAGCATGACTAGACTGACAGTGTAGCCCACTATTAGTGCATCCAAATCGTAATAGTTTAACACATGTTAAACGCGACTGGACTGATAGTGACGAATTGGGCATCACTCAGAATTTAAACCTAGCCGCACCTAGCCTCCCACCTCGGTGAGGAGTGTTAGAACGCAAGGGGGTTTATTTTCTGCCAAAACCGCTTTGTCCCTTTCACGCAACAATGTACCAGACCATCTGCACAGTAAAGGCAGGAATTAAAGCAACTCAAGGCAACGTGATTCTTTTCAGGATTTCAACAGACTTCACATAAAGCATGAGGGGAAAAAACAGTTTGAGCTTTGTAAAATATCTTCCTTTGCTCAGGTGAACTTTTGCTCAGAGTACAGCAAATATGTACAGTAGTTCATATTTCTTAAGCTTCAGTCTGTACATTGTATTTTCTTACTGAGGTAGGACAGCAGACGATAAAGCCAGATAAAATAATTCTCTTCTCTTTCATACAAAGCCACGTTGCCTGAATTACTTTTAAATTGTATCTTAATTCCTTTCAGCATGGTCATCCTGTTCTGTCAGTTTTCCAATACACAGCTGGATCAGTACAATTTTTATTAATTCAGTACTAGCTGAAAGGAAAGCTGAGACCATTTAATGCTATGATTTGCCTAGTAAGCTGTCATTCTGAAATATGCAATTCACATTATCTACTATATTTACTTCCTACCCACTCTCATGTAATTTTTTGTTCTATTTTTTAGAAGTTTTAGTGCTTTTTTTGCCTGTTATCCTGGAAGTAATATCATTTATCCATCTATGTCTGTTTATATCACAGCTCAGACAGGTATTTTTGTTACACATGGCCTGAGAAAACATTGTTAGCTTTTTACTAACTGAATCACTACCTACATTTTATAGCAAGCAATGAAAGGATTCAGTCCTGTAAGGCACTTAATGCATTCAGCTCTCACCTCAGTGACATATACGGAGCTGAAACTCAGTACAAGCCCAGAAACTGCAGCTTTTTTGATGTGCTACTGCACACCAAAATATGTGCTAGTACATATTGATGACAGTAGATTTTCTGTAGGAACCTTCTTATAAACATATTCCAGTTTTAGGCACTATTGGCCTAAAAGGAAATTCACCTCTACTTTAACAAAACACAGCTGTTAGAAAAAGTACTCTCAAACACCACTTTCAGACACTAAAAATAGAAAGGCGACTTGACCAAAAAGGGAAATGCTGGTTTAAAAGCTGGTGAATTTTAAATAACTGTACAACCTTTTGCCAACAAAAGAAAGTTTTTGAGTTACATAAGCTTGGCTGTGCCTGTTTTGTGAGGTACCTGGAGAATTATGTAATTTTACTTTTTAATTTTTTTTTTATGTACTGCATTTCTTCTGCATCTGCCTTGCTCCCAGTACATTCTCCTAAATAATCAAAGGACTGCTTCCAGTTAAATCAAGCTGTCAGTACTGATTTCAATGGCAGCAGAGATTCCAGCACAAAAATAAGTCTATCCAAAACCTGAATACCTTATTGAAGGGTCAGTGATCACTGATCAAGGTATTAACCTTCTAACATTTACTACTAAAATATCTGTAGGCCAGGTGGTACAACTGAAGTATAACACATGGTTATAGTTTTTGCTGCAAAAATACTAATTTGCCTTGCTTACTTTTTAAACTAGAAATATTTTTCTGCAAAGTAATAAGATACATCATTTCCAAAGAAAATATATGGCTGAACAAGACATAGAAAGCCATGGAAACTGCATGACACATTCAAAGGCATTCAAAGACTTGTTTATATATTTATAATCATACATTTATGGTTTTTATCTGGTAATTAAAGCAGTTAGTATGCCAGAAAAAAAATGAGATTTCAAACTCTGAAATAAAGCAACATACTCCATAAGTAGAAATGAGCTTGCTTCTTATCAGCAGTTACTTCTGGATAAGGACCTGTAGTTTGGCCATGCTACACAGTACTGTGGTAAAGTAGGGACTCTGTTGGGCTGCTTAGTCTAATTCAGGGATAATCTGTAACTGATAGGCATTTCTGCATATTCTCAACAGGAAGACTTTAATTTGCTACCTAATCATAGCCTGCTCTTGCCAGAAATTTTGAGAAGAAACAGCAGCCATTCTGCAAATCTCTGCCCCCAAAAGAATAATATTCCACCCAGCCACGTATGAGAGACACCCACGAGCATTTGCTCAGTGCTTATTATTTTCTTGCACTCCCTCCCTTGATGCTTCATTGCAGACAACAGACTGGATTTTTCTCAGAAAACATCAAAACTGCTATACACGAGGGTATGGTGGTAAGTCAAAACACAACTTTATAGCATTGAGGGGTGCTGCATGACCCTGCTTATGGTAGCTGGACTAGACTCCTGCATCCTGAACTTACAAAACTTGTTTCTAAGACTGCTCTATGCTACAAGTTGGTGATTTTTTTAACGATGCATCACTTTCAACCTATGTCTCTTGCTGTCTCAGATTTAACATCTTACATAGCTGGTCTGTTCCTGCAAAAGACTCTTAGCACTTGAAGAGTGTTAGAGTATGACATAACTTTTTTCTGGAAAGAAAAAATTCTGTGTCTACCTCCTGACAATTGATACAGCGCTTCCTTTTCTTTCAGTGTTCTCCCCTTTCAATCTAACCCCTTGCAAAAGTTGCCTACTCCTTCTTCAAACCTTTCTATACAAACCGCCCCCTGTCTATCTATGACCTGTTTCTCTGTTGAAATTATATGTTTGCTGGCTTTAGTACTGTTGTGATTTAACCCCAGCCAGCAACTAGAAACATGCAGCCACTCACTCATCCTCCCCCAAGAAGGCTGGGGAGAAGACGGAAAAAAAGGAGGGGAAAGGGAGAAAAAAACATTGTGGGTTGAGATAAATACAGTTTAATAAAAACAATAACAGAAAAGGAAAAAATAATATTAATACTACTACTAATAATAATGACACGAGTCACTCTCACCACCTGGTGAATTGGAACTGTCCTGAGCAGTGATCATGGATTCCTGTCCCCCAGCCAAGCCCCATTTATATACTGAGCATGAGCCTGTGGTGGACCCATGCTGGAGCAGTCTGTTGCTGAAGAACTGTCCCCTGTGGAAAGAACACGTGTAAAGGACCCATGCTGGAGCAGTTTGTGAAGAGTTGCAGCCCATGGAAAGGACCTACTTGGAGAAGTTCATGGACGATTGTGTCCCATGGGAGGGACCCCACACTGGAGCAGGGAAGAGTGTGAGGAGTCCTCCCCCTGAGGAGGAAGGAACATCAGAAACAACGTGTGATGAACTGACCACAACCCCTGTTCCCCATCCCTCTGTGCTGCTTGGGGGGAGGAGGCAGAGAAAACTGGGAGTGAAGTTGAGCCCGGGAAGAAAGGAGGGGTGGTGGGAAGGTGTTTTAAGATTTGGTTTTATTTCTTATTACCCTACTCTGATTTGATTGGTAATAAATTAGATTAATTTCCCCAAGTCGAGTCTGTAATGGTAATTGCTGAGTGATCTCCCTGTCCTTATCTCAACCCATGAGCTTTTCATCATATGTTTCTCCCTCTGTGCAGCTCAGGAGGGGGAGTGACAGAGCAGCTTGGTGGGCAGCTGACATCCAGCCAGAGTGAACCCACCACAAGCACACTTGTAATGCTCATGCAAATACATTTTTTTTTTAAATGAAAAGGTATTTCAGAATTTACTTAAACTCTTATGGATTTATTATATGAAGATGTTAGGATAAGGATAAATATCTTTGTAAGGAAATAGGAAAGAAGATTTCTTATATCCAGGCAGAAACCCTTCTTTGCTAGAAGGCACTACTTGATCTGCACACACACTAACTGAGAGATAGGTGCCCACAGCACTGCATGCAACCAGCCAGTTAGTAATGAGAGATGCCCTATCCAGATATGTGGGTTTGAATTTTAAGGAGCTCAAGCCTTTCTACATTAGGAAAGTGAACCAGCAGTTTCGCCAGAGGCAGGGGTAATGGAAGATGCTTCCATTAGAAGAGTAAGGAAAGGAGTTGTTCCTTTGTAGGCCCCACATTGCAGCTTCCACTGCATGTAGCACAGAGTTACACAGAAACAGAAAGATACATATGAGATTTCTCAGTGAGAAATGAACATATGTGTGAAACCTGTTGTTATGGTTTAAGAAACCAACAACAATTCATTGTCGTTTAGACAATCATTCTATCACTCCTCCCCACCTGGGAAGGAAAATCAGGGAAAAACACTGAAACACGAGGGTTGAAATATAAATAGATTTAATAGGATAAGACTAAATAATGAACATTAATAATACTAAAGAACCAGTATTAATCCCGATATTAACATAGGCTGCTATAACAGTGATTTGTCAGAAAGTGTGTGGTGTGAGTGGAAACCTTGAAAAAATCGAAAGGATAATTTTTTTTTTTCTGGACAAACAAGATTACAGAAGTAAAATTATCTAAAGCATGCACTGTAGTAACTACATTTTACAGATAATTTCAGGACAAGATTAACTTCTTCAATAAAGACTTCTACAGGAAAAAGTGGGAACTCTCCTTACAAGAAAGAATTGCCCTATAAAGGAGCATTTTGTGAAAAAGGAGTTGCAAGTGAGTCAATGTTACCTCACCAACTGCTCTTGCAATGAACAGACATATGCAATTTTTCCTGTCATTGCTATTGTGACTCGATGGCAGAAGTATAGACCTCAGAATCTCAAACCTTGTTATGTTGCTAATGAATCTAAGGCAAGATTGCAAAACCAATTGCAGCAGACAGATACTAGACTTCTGTCCAATACAGTGTAAAAATATTTATATTTAAAATACAATATCTGAAGAATAATAAATTAAGTTTTGAATTTTTCTTTTTCTTTGAATTTTCACAGAAATGAACTCTGGGTAAACAGAGTATATTCTGGTATAAAAAAATCAAATTTGCTTACTCTGTTGGTGTAAGATTACACCTAAGGAAACCTCACATAGCATTATTCTGTACTGATCCACTAGTTATCTGTGATTTTCAGTGTTAGTTAATCAATAATTACTGATTTAGCTAATACCCTGGCTAACTTAGAGCTACAACAATTTTGAATTAGCATATTATAAATTACTTCTGTAATTAAGAAAATTTTCAGTTCACTGTATATGTCCCTGGGGTATTTTGTGTATGTCAAGAAAAATACATATTAACATATACTTAAAAACCTTGGTAAAATAAAAATAGACCAAAAAATAATTAATATGATCAGCACGTTCTTCATGGAATGAAGGGATACAATGCCTAAAAGAAAGCCTTCCCAAAACCAATGAAAATTAAGAGATGGTGGTAGATACAGAGACAAATAGATATTAAGGAATTATTAATTCCTTATTCACAATATCCTATTGTGAAAGGTTTTTTTCAGCAACTTTTGAGACAAATCATGATATTTACTCAACAAGGGAAACGTAGGCTGCAGGTGAATTTGGTGGATTACATTTCCCTCCTTCCACAGAAGGACTGCTAACCACTAGCATGTTTAGGAGCAGGGTTTTCCCATCCTGTCCAGCTGACATGACTCCTCTCTACATATGCAAACATTCAATGATGTACAGAATGGAAATCCAATGCTGCTGATGCCCGAAGAGTACTTTCACCAGCAGTTCAGTATTTTCCCTCTTGCCCTTAGTATTTAGTACTTCATTAGTCATGGATATAAAGTGGGACTAAAATTTTGGAAAAAAGTTCCCTCACTTCTATCCCTCAAATAAAATATGCTGAATATCCAATGTGTCTGTTTCTGTGGTATAAAATTTGATCCGCTGAAACAGTAATAATAATCAGAATGGCTTTCTGAAATTTTGGACAGCTTTCAAGGGGGATAGTAATGGGACACCAGAATTACACTTCTGACTCCAAGAAGCACTTAATTATTTAGACAAACTAAAACAATGTTGATTTCTGTTTCCCATGTCCTGAATAAATAATCTAACCAGCAGACAGGCAAGAAAGATGGTCCCAGCCTTTACTTTGCTTTGCCTTTCAATTGCTGGCAATAACATATTTAATCTCAAGTCTAATGGAATAATTTCCTTGAAACAAAGACAGTTTTTTATTTTATTCTGCTCAGAAAAATAAAAACAAAGGTGATGCTAAATGTAAGCATTTTTTTTAGAGTAATTTTTGATGAAATCGATGATGCTTTCATTTCAGTTAATTAGATCTCATCAACTTAATACAATGGAATATGCAAAGCAAATGCAATGCAGTATGCTTTTAAATACTGACTTTTAACACTTGCTTATTTAGTACAAGATCTTACACTATGAAGCGTTTATCATGAAAAAAATTAAACATGAAATTATTGAAGAGCTCTTAGAAAAGTAATGGTATCTCTAAATCGTGGTGAAAACAGTCATTTTGGAGGGAAATTACCACTTTTGATAAAGATTTCCTTTGTACTGATATTTTTGATTTGCTTTTATTTTTCTCCATAAATTTTTTTTATTCATAATGTTACTATTTTCCTTCTATAGAAGGCATGATTTTGCTGAAATCATGCCACCTCCCCCAGCTTTTCTTAAAAGTATGTTTATCACCAGCAAAACTAAATCTTTAATGTTCATTTTTCATTAATATTATGTATACTACATCGTTTGCATACTGTTTGGGCATGTGATAAAATGTGTTTAATTTCTACACACAAAAGATTTTATTTACAATTAAATATTAAATATACTTAATTACCAGCTTCCTCAGATGCTCTAAATAAAAGTCTTTTGAATTAAGATTTGAGCCTTGCAAAACAAGCACTAACAAGTCCTTATCTCCAGTGAGGTATGGTCCATTCCATTTGTTTCTAAGTGCATACCAATTACATCTGTACTATATCAATAAATGCCTGTGACAGCAGCTCTCTTTTTAAACACTGATGCATTGATTTTTCCTGGGTATATTGTCAATAGCATTGTTAAATATGTTCATGAATAATCCCCAAATTCTAAAAGACCAATGTATACTAAATATTTGTTAATATTGACTTATTTGTCAGTTCTTTGGAAGTTTGATAATCTTTAATAATATATAGTTCACACAGTATTCAAAATTAATAATTTAAACTATTTTATATATCACATATTATAGTTTTCCAAAGTGGTCTTGTGCAGTAACTATCCTGGCAAATTTCTTTAAAAGTCCATACTTAGATCCATATTTTTCATTTTAGAGTATTTGGGATAGTTCCCTTCAGTAAAAAAAATCAAAACTTCCTTACCTTTGATATCAGCATTGGTTAAGAAAATACACTGCAATTTTGTTTGCTTATTTGTCAATGGTTTTAACAGCTGAGGTTAATCAACAGTAAAGTGTAGATATGATATTTGCTTGAAAATATAACTAGAAAGACAAAAGGATATATGCTGTATAATATGCTAACATGAGCAGTTTGAGGGGTAAGGAGGAAGGACCCAAAGCTTGCAAACTATAGCAAGAAAGGAATCAGAGTGGTCTGTATATAGTATGCATATGTCCATCTCATTGGGCCACAAGAATCATGGAATCATAGAATCATAGAATCGTCAGGGTTGGAAGGGACCTTAAAGATCATCTCGTTCCAACCCCCCTGCCATGGGCAGGGACACCTCCCACTAGATCAGGTTGCTCAGAGCCCCATCCAGCCTGGCCTTAAAAACTTCCAGGGATGGGGCTCGCGCCACCTCTCTGGGCAACCTGTGCCAGTGTCTCACCACCCTCATGGTGAAGAACTTCTTCCTGACGTCCATTCTGAAATGACCCATCTCTAGTTTTAATCCATTCCCCCTAGTCCTACCATTACCTAACATCCTAAAAAGTCCCTCACCAGCTTTCTTGTAGGCCCCCTTAAGATACTGACAGGCCACAATAAGGTCTCCTCAGAGTCTTCTTTTCTCCAGACTGAATAACCCCAACTCTCTCAGTCTGTCTTCATAGGAGAGGTGCTCCAGCCCTCTGATCATCCTTGTGGTCCTTCTCTGGACATGTTCCAGCACGTCCATATCTTTCTTGTAGTAGGGGCTCCAGAACTGGACGCAGTACTCCAGGTGGGGTCTCACGAGAGTGGAGTAGAGGGGCAGAATCACCTCCCTCAAACTGCTGGCCACGCTTCTCTTGATGCAGCCCAGGATACGATTGGCTTTCTGGGCTGCAAGTGCACACTGACAGCTCATGTTGAGCCTCTCGTCCACCAGTACCCCCAAGTCCTTTTCTTCAGGGCTGCTCTCAAGCCAGTCACTGCCCAGCCTATATCGATGCTTGTGATTGCCCCAACCCAGATGGCGGACCTTGCACTTGTTCTTGTTGAACTTCATGAGGTTGGCATGGACCCACCTCTCCAGGTCCACCTCTGTCAAGGTCCCTCTGGATGGAATCCCTACCCTCCAGTGTGTCAGCTGCCCCACACAGCTTGATGTCATTGGCAAACTTGCTGAGGGTGCACTTTATGCCACTGTCCATGTCGCTGACGAAGATGTTACACAAGACCGGTCCCAGAACTGATCCTTGAGGGACTCAGCTTGTCACTGGTCTCCACTTGGACATGGACCCATTGGCAGCCACTCTTTGGGTGCGGCTGTCAAGCCAGTTCTTTATCCACTGAATTGTCCATCCATCAAACCCGTATTTTATCAGCTTGGAGACCAGGATGTGATCTTGCGCATATTATAAAAGGCTATATTCCAACCAGGGCTTCCTATTTTTTCACGTTCTTTTACAATTTTTCAGCATCCCTGCTCTCTTAATTTTCCATCTCATGTCCTCTCTCAGATGGCACAGTAAGGAAAAGCCACAAAACCTTTGCTTGTTTATGTTAGTTGGGCCCACTAATTAGCATCCCAAAGACAAACTAACAGTTAGGTTTGACATCTCATCAAAACATCATGGCAAGGTTCATTACCCTGATGCACATTAGAGCTGCCACATTTATCTGGAATTCTAAATGACTCAGGAATGCAGGAGAATTTCAGAAAAAAAATTTCAACCTAACATTTCACAGGAATAGTGAAGTGTTACCAAGTACTCAAGAACAGAAACCAAAGTGGTACATGAAATCTGTATATTTTACATCAAAAATCTTGTGAGCCCAAAAAAAGCCAAAAGTGGGATTCTCTAAGAAAATGATGTAAAAAGTCTGTAAAAGATTCTCCAGTATTTCATTCTTTATCCTAAAAGTTCACTAGTTGCTTCAGGGTGGTAAGAAAAACAGCATTTGTAAAATACGGAAATTTGATGATTCTTGACAGAAATACTTTTGGGAGTAGTAAACAGATGTATGCTTCGTCTTGCACATAATGATTTCTTATCTTAAATAAGCAGTGCTGGCCTGATTTTCAGGAAGAACATTCAATGCAGCTGCCAGGAGAGGAGGTAGGGGACCACACTGCTCCCTCGGATACACACCTGCTCTGCCTCTTGCCTCTGAATTCAGCCCTAACACAATCCAAAGATGCTCTGGCAACACCTCCTTTCCCCTGTTAACAATGTGGCCAGCCAGAAGAAAGCCGGAGCCATTGCAGCGGTTGCTTCCTACTTAAGGGTTTGCTTATATAAGACTAGCCACAGCTAATTGACTTTGGTTACCTGCCAGCTGCCTGTCGACACGGGAGCTCCCGAGCTCACCAAGGACAGCCCGTATGACAGGGCTCTCGCACAGGCTGTGCACATATGTTTCCCCGCATCGGGTTCCTGCGAATGCACGGAGATGCCAAGAACCAGCTGATCTTCAAAATATTCCCTCTCTAACTTTGCTGCCACCCCAAAACCCCGTGCAAACGGCCACATGCAGATCTCCAGTGATGTCTCAGCTCAGGTTGGTGCCTAGTTAGGACTCTTGTTTCAGCGAGGCCAAAAGCCACAAACCTGTACAATATGCAGTGGCTGGGATGGGGAAGATATGTCTGTTAATAAGCTCAGACACTAGAATATTTTCCCATACTTAGATCCCTTAGAAAATAAAAAGGAAATTACCTTCTCTAATAACATTTTTCATCTCTATACATTGCTCTTTCATACGCTAACAGAACAGAACAGACATGCCAACAGAAGAACATTTGGTTAAAACCAGAATGCCAGAATCATTTGAACAAAGGAACAATTTGTCACAAATAAACTGCTAGAGGCCCTGGTCAAACTTTACAATGCGATGAACTCTTCAAATTACATTTAATTGCAATTTTACTCGCACAGTAAAAGGTAGCGCAATTGAAAAAGAAACCGCATAAACCCCTTAATTTCTTCCTTGTTAGGTTTTCAACTGTATCTAATTAATTATCAATATTGCCATAGAAATAAAGTGTACAAGCACAGTGTGAAGCAGACTCTCATTGGATAATGCCTTTTGTGAAAATTCGTTCAAACGAAATTAAGTTTTTGGATATTAGATTCAACATAATGGAAGTCCAACCTTCGAAATAATCTAAAATGCAAACTTGCCTCCTGCTTCTGATACAAGAATTACTAGCAGTGGATCATTTTATTATATGAGACCAGAAAGTGGCCCATAGTGCAATATTTAAACAAAAATACTCACTTAATCATCTGACAAGACATCAAGGTACCTATTTCTTTATTGAACCCTGTTTTATTGGTGTGAGCTGTCATCAAAAGGGATTTTTTTTTTTTTAATAATACCACATTTTTAAAAGCTGTATTCTGATTAGATATGCATGCCCACATTTTATTTTTGGAAGAGTACGGCTGTAAGTGCAGGGAAAGAACAGCCAGTTTGAGGCTATCCATGTAATCTGCAACGGGCTGCACTGGGAATGTGCAGCTCATTGTTCTCTATAGATGTGTGAAGTTCTGGGTTTTTTGTTTGATTTGTTGTTTTTGTTGTGGTGGTGGTTTTTTTTGTTTGTTTTGGGTTTTTTCCCTCTGAAAAAATATATGTTGTTGTGTACGCTGTGTGTCTCTGTTTCAGAGTTCTCCCTAAGATGGCTGCACGGCTTATACATTATTAGTGCATGTAAATTATTCAGCTGTTTTTAATGGCACATCAGTCTACTTTCAGCAGTAAAAAAGGGACAACCGGTGAGACCCACAGCTAAAGTAAAGAGGCTGCAAAAGACGATCTTTTGAATATTGTTCAAAAGTAGGGTATAATTGGCCCCTAAATTGAGTCTGCAGAAAGCAAAGTGCAAAAGTTGGTGTGCTTTAGAAAGGGAATCACCTGAAGCCACTTCTCAGGGAATATGAGAAAGTGTCTGACATGGACCTTTTATGATTATGGGTAGATTTCAAATGAAAATACTATGTTTATATTAGGAGGAACAGGGGTGTATCACATGAAGTCAATCAAAGGCGGGGATTTTGCAAAGGTATCTGATTAGGCTACTGGATGCTCACAGATGAATTATTTAGATAAAATGACTGGAAAGATATGTGAGGAAGTTTGACAGAGAATTCTCTCTGGGAACTTTAATTCTTTTGCTTAAGGAAAGGGGAGTTATGGGAATGGAGAGGATCTGGAGGTGAATATAAGGCAATTTATAGATGTAAGCTAGAAAAAGTCAAGTAAGCTTGCACCTGTTGAACTAGTTTTCAAAACATGATGTTTTGCTTAAAAAAAGAAAGGCAAAAAATACATATTAAGGGGTAAGGATAAGAGTAAGGAACAAGATTACCTACAGATTACAACTAGCGGCACAAAAAGAAATTTCCATGAATAACCAAAAAGTATTTTTTTTTCCTCTATGTGAAATAGCTTACACTCTTTAAAACATCCTGGCTAGACCCCGTGACACAGAAGCACTGTTTCTTACCACTCTGTTTTGATCACTTTCAATTACATTTTAGATTCCACATAACTGATAACTTCTCTGAATTTATTCAAAGAATGAACTTCAGTGTATGCTTATGGTCACGAATTTCTGTAAACAAGTGTTTTAAAGATGTACAGTTGTTTACATAACTCCTAGACAATTCCACTAGATATCTTTTGTGGTACTCTAGACACCAGAGTAATTTCTTCTTCTGTAAATGGATAAAGTGGAACAAAAGCAGAACACACTGTAGCCAAAAAAACCAAACACCCTCCCCCCCCCAAAAAAAAAGTTGAAATTGTTTTTTCTAAAGTCATTTTTCATATTAATTCCAGCAGACTTTTATTCTAGCTAGATTTTGGTAGTATGTAAAGATTACATAGCACCAGCAAAACACAGGGAGTCTTAGGAATAGTTATAAAGAAGAGCTTTCCTACTCTAAGAATGCCATTTAAATAGCTTGTGCATACATACAAGAAGAACAGGAGTACAGGAATGGAAAATAACAACAGGAGCAAGGCTACACAGGATTGCGTAATATCTTAGTAATGTCACAGATTATTTAGATTTCCGACTGTCTAGATGACATTTGCTAAATGAAGAATGGTGCAGGAAAAGCCTTAGGAAAGATGCAACTTTAAGAAAAAGATTTAAAAAAAATAAAACCCCAAAGAATACTCATGTATGTTGTGAGAGATTTCAAGGATCCCTTATCTTGGCATAAATGCAAAAACCGGAGCACAAAGAGTCAATGAAAATGTTAATGCTCAAAAGCAAAGACCCTTTTTCAAACCTGTGTAAGTGGTGTGATTTATTTTTTTTTCCAGAGTGTTATATAAAAAAAAGAAAACACATGACTACAACACAAGACTTTTATGGATATTCATGAAAAGCAAAAGACCATATTTTTACTATTTTAGTCCAAATTTAACTTTGGCAATAAGAAATAATTATACCTGAAAGACGGGAAAAAAAAAAAAAAATTGTGATGAAACATCACGGAGTAGATAGATATTGCAGCCTACAGTTGGAACTAAGCCAAGCTCCAAACCTTCAAGCCACAAAAATTTAGTAATTAGCAGGCTTCTACTTGTTCTGTCAGAAGAATCTGTAGAGGGAGACATTCATGGAACCTGTCGATGGAATAAGTACAATCTTCATGGCTGCAGATGCCTCGGTTTTTAACACTGAAATTTGATTAAACAGTCTGCCTTAGTTTGTACAGTTAAAATGGTGACCTACCATGAAGACGTACAATTGAACCAAAGAAAAGTAAACTATAAAAGAAATCTTTTATATA
>VYZM01010544.1:20434-93419 GCA_013398915.1 Dromas ardeola | reverse complement strand
TGATTCTATGATTCTATGTACCACCGCAACACCTTTGAGGTACAGCCTGGTAAGCACATAATACTCCTGCATGTGCTCCAGATTAAGCTGTAGTCAGCTTAATGAGAGACTTAATTGATGAGTGCTACTTCCTTCACTTGTCCATTAAGATAAGTACAGCACATGGACATTTCAACCCATCAAAGATGAGAAAATGCATTAATTTTGGTTTTCTTAGAGCTGTTAATAAATCTGACACTGTCTGGCAGTTTTCTTCATTTCCTACCATTTGACAGATACTGTGATCACAAGTTACAGAAGATGTTTTTCCTCTGAAATTATCACTCTGGTAATACAAGCCAGAAGGAAACTTTATCAAGATACCGAGAAGCTGGGTATCGTTTTTATTTTTAACTTTATGTGGTTGGTTTGTGAATATCTCAATGTGATAAAAAAATAAATTCCATCCGGTACTATTAAAAACACATATATACACACACACACACTCTACAAATGACTGTATTACAGAAATAATCACACTGTGTATTTATTAGTAAAAGTCAGTATCCCTCTCGTATAATCGGCCTGGCTCTACTTAGACCCCTTTACTGTAAGGACTCCTGCAACTGTTTTCTTCCTCTTCCTCTCTCTCAAGTTGACATTTGTATGGAATCAAGAAAAATCTTCCTTAATAATTTTTCATTACTAATGGCTTTTTTTGGTATGCGTATTTGGGAGGAGGGAAGGCAAAGGGCAGGAAAAAGCAGCTTTAAGTGCTCTGCAAATGATCCTCCTGAATCTGGGCCTCATAAATCCTATCAAATGTTATATTTCATCAATAGGCTGGAAAAGCTTTTTTCTCTGCAATGATCAAGCCTGGCTTTAAAATTTATGGTTTCATTTTAGAAATGGGCTATAAAAAGAGTCTGACTTAGCTGTCTATCAACTGTAGCTGACATTAGCAAGTTAGGTGGGGACTTTCAAAGTGTTATATGTATTTTTTGTTTATTATACATGTACATACATACAGAGATATACGAGGACATGTATACCACTGTGGGTTTGTGCACACATAAGGAGGCAGCTGGCTTTTTTATTTTTAATTTTGTCTTAAAAAAGCATTTTCTTCCAATGCAAGAGGATCTGAGATATTCAGCAGATTAGATTGCAAAGTGATAAAAGTGTCCAGACCAGAGTTGGCTCAAAGATCTGCAGCAACACAAGCAAATTGCATCTTCCTGCCCAAATGATCGAGATAAAGTAGTTTATTTTGTTCTCATTCGTGGGTTGGTAAAATGCAATTCAGCAATGGCAGAGCAAGTTTTGCGGGGAGGCAGGGAAGGTTTCAATAGGCTGTGGGGAAAAAAAGAGGAGGGGGGCAGGAAAGAACCAAAACGTTTTCGGTGAGACAATTAGCAAAGGACTGACAGATTCAGGAGGAGGGGTGCAGAGCTTCTGCACCTCTCACGCATGGGAGGGCAGACAGACCCCCCCCCCCCCCCCCCCTGGGACCCCCCCCCCCTCCTCTGTGCAACTCTCTACCTCTACTCCCTTCCACAAGCCCTGGAAACAAAATTCTGCCTCCCCAAAGAGCTGCTCCTACTTGCTCTCCTGCACTCCCCAGGGGAGTGCTGAGAATGTGGCTTCTATTCCTGTTGATGCCAATACTAATGGGAGCCATGTGGGTGCCACAGCTGGCCCCTGCAAGCCCAAAAGCTTCATCTGGCAGCCACAGCAGCAGCTTCCTCAGATGGAGGAGGAGACAGTCTGTGCATGCTGCCGAAACGCCCACTTCTCCTCTTCTCCCTCACCACCAGAGCTGAAGGTCCGCGGCCAGTGACTACTACTTAGTTCCCCCTTTGCTTAAAGGCAGCCTCAAAGGTAACACTTCTAATAGAAGCATTACTGCTCCCCCAGATCCTCATGCTTGAAAAAGCAAACCACGTTTAAAATAAAAAAACAGATAAATAAAGTGACATAGCTGCAGCTAGAGAAAGTGAAGCTCCACTCTGCATGTTGGGGACCCCATCTCTCTCTATCTGCTACAGAAGAACCTAGTTTCCTAACTCAGACATTTCATGATGGATTACATGAAAACAGCAAATCAGATCACGCTGTTGAGGCATTACATGAACTCAACAGAGGAGCAGTTAATCTAAATCTCATGTGGGATGGGTATTATTGCGTGTTGCCACCGTTGCTGCTGAGTCCAGCTATAACATCGGGTTTGGTGGCAACACACAAAAAAACCTGAAAGTCCTGTTCCTCATCACAAAACATGGAGAAATCTCACCCTGGGGAACATGGTCAAAGCTCACAAGTGAATACTACAGAAAAGGTTGGGGGGAGTGGTTAATGGTAAATGTATTCTGAGTCAAGACCAAGAAAACAAATCTATTCTTCTATTGCCTCTATTTTGTAACACAAACAAGATGAATAAATAAAAGAACCCATCATCAATGCTGAGGACGTGTTATACGTGGCCTCAGTTCACTCCTGAAATACCCTGTTGGGAGGATATTTGCCAAGGTTCCTGTCGCCAGCCCCACTGGGGACAGTGGAGGGAGGCACTGGAGCAGCAGGCAGCGAGGGCAGGACCGCCACTGCAGCTCCTCCAACACAGCTGCTGCAGGAGCCTCTGCTGACTGTTGAAGGGAGCTGGCTCTGCTCACTGTGGTCAGCGATGGCACACGCTAACAAGGGATAATCACTCCTTTGGTATTATCAAGCAGCGGAACATGAAGGGGAAATACCACCCCATCCACATTCTACAAATCAAAATGTATTCTGCTTCTAGCACTAAGTTTCCACTGTAAGTATACAAAATACATTGTGCCTACACCAATTTATGGAAACGAGCTAAAACTGCCTGTATTTCCATAAAAGGGTATTCGTATTAATGAAGGGTAACTTTATCAAAATTTGATCTATAGACAGCACATCTCCGGTATTCTACATTTTTTAATAGAAGGAGCTATGTAGCAGCATCACATCACATGAGCAGAAGTTACTTAAAAAAATAAAATCTTGAAATGTTTCAGATTCATACAAGTTAACCCCATTTAACAATGAAATTGAAAACAATATTGACACAATAGTGTTTTCAAGCACAAACACACTCATCCCAGAAGAGATCACAAATATATCTGGCAGTATATTTTTTTCCCCTAGTTTTCCCATATGTTTCTCCTTGAAGGCTTCAAAATAATCAAACAATTCAGCTTTCCTTGTAACTCTTGGACTTTTTCAAACCTGAATTAACTCTTCTACACACAAACATCTTTTTGCCAGTCTGCAAAGAGAAGCTGATGGCACTGTTCAAAACCTTATTTTTTTCCCCTTTTCAAAATATTTTCATCTGATTTCCCTTTCCCCCCAAAGGATGCTTTGTGAGTTTTGTTATTCCTCCTTTCCTTGCCTCTTTATTTCCCCAACTCTTCCCTGAGACTCATCTCCAGCTATTCTTTTCTTTTTTGTATTTCGCTTGAGCTCTTATGACCTGTTTACAAAGAAAAACCCACAGAGCTCAAGGGCTAATGTTTTACCCCTTACTCACTATCCCGTATCTGGCTGCAGTCAAGAGTAACCAGAATTCATCATCATCAATGGATTTTCAGTGACATGCACTGTATTTGCTCAGATAATGGCCCCATATATTGCCTTTGAAATGAGGGTGTGACCATTACTTAAGGATATTCTCAAGAGTCAGTAATTGGCATTGCTGCGGGACATGTTTGCTTCGTGTTTTGAAGGCAGACCCGCAGAAAACCAAGCTTTGAAGTTTTTTTTTTTGGATGGTACTGTGCTCTCAGAAGGATACACCAATAGTAACGTAAGCACATCACCTTTGGATTGGAGCAGGCCATTTGCTAGCTGGTTTGGAGCGCAGGGGAGGCACAGGCATACGCTGCCTCTGAAAGGCCAGGCAAACACATGAGGGTACAGACCTTTCCAAATTCTGTAGTGAGGGCCAGGACAAACAATGTAGGCTGGAGTGGCCTCACTTCAGCTTCTGACAGGTATCTTCCTTACCTCCACATAGTTTTGAGATGGCCTTCAAATCTTTCATGACCGTCTCTGGAACACCTGCAGACAAAACACCACTGCAAGGTCCTCATCAGAGATACAACTCTCCTTGCAATAGGCTCTGCACAGATGTGTAATAAAAAGACAGTCCTGTTCCCACACAGCAGAACGACGGAAACAGTAAAAGCAGGTGGGGGAGCGCAAGACAATATGGAAACAATACTGGTCTGCAGGATGCCTGACAGCGATACTTGGTGTTTCAGGAAGGAGGCAAATGTAACATGCCTATACAGGCTGCAAAGACAATTTCAGAGTTTCTGAGCCTTACTGCTGTTTAAGGCCACTACAGACAGACAGTACACTTTTTTTTTATTTAAAAGAACTAACAACTCGATAGAGTTACTGGACCAACAGGACCAAGTCTCTTTGGTGCCAGGTAACTGTAAAAAGTGTGCACAGAATACCTGTGAGAATGCAGCCTCCAAAATTACTGTTTCCAGTGTAGGATAAATGTCCATCCACTTCTCTAGTCCTCAACTTTATAAGCTTGCCAACTGAGCACAAACGTGGATCACAACCTCCATTTTGGAGCAGGAGAGATGGATATGCTGTATCCAGTCCAGTTCTGTTCACTTGTCCCACCTGGAGAGAGGAAAGCAAGCCAGCCCACCAAGATCTGGGAGAAGAAGGAGGAGAGATCACTTCCATCTGCTGTATTTTTTCTGTAATGGCCAAGGTTTAAAACCCCATGGATGTGCATTATCACTGACTTAAGCACGGTGACCGTAAGATTTTTCCTTTTCTCGTTTTTTTCTATTCAAGTATATTTTCCATTAATGCACAAAATTACCCTTTTTCCCCCCCATCTAATCCACTGCTCCCCATGGGACAGCCATTAAAATTGATTCATGAATACACTACATTTACAGGCAAAAGTGCGAACAGAGAAACCCCCTCCCCATCATGTCCCTCTCCAGGAGGGAGTGTGAGATACATTGAACAAAGAACCCTCAGATCTTCTGGCATATAGCTTAGAAATCAGAATGTGATTTCCAGTCTGTATCTCTTGCTTCATTACAAAAGATATGGCCCTTGAAATAGGCAATTCTCTTTGACCAGTAATGTTTTAGACTCTAGCTTCTAGTTTTGTTTTTTCTGTAGATTCCACACTGCAACAGGCAGCTTTTCCCTCCCTCCCTCCCCCAGTCCTGCCCCACAACCCCAGCTGCAGCAGTGAAGACACCTAAAGGATTCAGGCAGTTGGAGAAAATGCAAGACTCTGGCTCTCAGGCCTCATCTGTGGTTCACTCCTTTCACTCCTGAACACACATCTGGATTTGACAAAGTCATGCTTATCAGATAGATCAGCAGATAGTCTGCTATCTGTGTTGTGGTGCAGAATTAGGTCAGAAGAGCATTCTGCCAGCTTGTGTTTTGCTGTTTAATCCTGCATAGAATAGTCGCGGAGACAGCAATAAAGGACAACTCATCACACTAACGAAATTCTTCACCCCCTAAATCCTGGTCAATTTTCCAACCTTGAGAGGAAAATGAAAAAAAATCATACATTACTACTATTTAACTGCATATTCCAATAGCATAAACTTATGAGAATACAACTGAGGCCAGGAGGCAAATTTATTTTATAAAAATAAATCATGTTCGAGGGCAAACTGAGTGTTACAAAAATAAAATCTGAAGAACGGTAGTTCTCAACGTTTAAGCTGTCGTCTTCTGCAATGCCATAGCTGGGTCTTCCAACTGGCCTCGACAGATGGCCACGTTGGCCACCATCAGAATAGCAGTCTGGAAACAAGTGCCCTGCAGCCCTGCCTCAGCATCTTAGCTGGAATACACTCTGAGGCAGCAGTTCTGTACTCACAGTTCAGAGATATTCCCAGTGCACTTGCTTAAGAATTCCTGAAATTTGTGAAGAGATTAAAGCCAAACTTCTGGTCCCATAGAGGTCAGGGAAAATAACAGAATGTCGATTACTAGCTTTTAAATGTTAATCATCACTACTCACACTAAAACCTTGTTATACCAAACACAACCCCTCCCCACACCAGCAAGTAGTATGAAATCTGCTTAAAAATAGTATTTTAAAAACAAGGAATTTTCTCCTAAGCAGTAGGTAAGCTCAGCTGCAGAGGATTCCAGCACCTACATACAATTTTTTGTTTCATGGAGACTGTGCAACCATTCCTCCTCTTACATACAACTGTGCAAATCAGTGTGTTAGTGATGCTTTTGCAAAGAGGGTTTGACAACAATAGAGAGTCCCCAGCCTGCTAAATAAGAAGTGACAACTCCATTTGAAAGCTGTCTCTGGATGTGTTTTATGTGCAGAAATTATCTGTGACAGTTCAGATCAAAATAGAGTTTTCATTTCATGTGGGAGGTAAATGGACGATAGAATAGGTTACTTTAAATGCTGTAGTCTAGTCCAATTAATGTTTCAGACTTTTTTTGTATGGATTTCTTCCGTATTCTATGCTCTAAACTTTGGGGTAAAAAAATGTAAAACTCATTTTGTCAATAGCATGATGCAAAGAACAGGCCAAAAGGTAATAAAAGTGGTTAACAAAAACAGTCAGGCAGAAGTATGGCAAAAAAGCTCAAGTTACAGTAATCTGGCTGTGAAACTAATAAGTATAAAACAGAAAAGAAAACATCACTTCATCATTCTTTCAGAGAGAACCAGGCAGGGGAATCGGTTCTAATTTCCCACCTCAATCAACAGAAATTTTGCCACTTACTTTGATGGAAAGAGGACTTGCACACCAGTCTTCTTTCTGAGCAGCAGATACAAATCCACATGCTATCATTTGCCTTTCAGATTGCGCAACATAAATTTACAATTTCTAGCTTATGCAACTGTCCCAATGACACAATTTGTACTTTAAAAAAATGTCAGATCCAAGATATTGCTTTGGCCTCTGATGCAAGGTTGCAGATTTTCATGTTTTCCAGAACATCATACCTGCTGATTCGTTCAAAGATATGCCCCATTAAGTACCAGGCACGCTATGTTACTGGAAATAAGACAGGATACAATATGAAAGCATTAATGATTTCATCTGTTCCTGTATCCTTTTATGTACTGTGGCAACTGCTGCGATCTTATCATATACAGTCACTATCACGTTACTACCTACATCTACAGAAAGGAAGCATCCACTACTAAATTTATGTGTTTATCTACATTCAGATGTGAACTGTCACTTTTCTTCCCAGTAAACACACATTCACATTTGTTACCTGCAAATCAATCAGCTGTTTTCTGACCCATTTTAAAGAAACATGTTTTCTGAAAAGGTCTGGAGCCACTGCTGTGTTACTGAAGCACAACAGTGGCTCTCTTGTAGAACTGAAGCGAGCTGTGCTGATTCAATGCCTGTAGCTTCCTAACTATCTTTTTCAAAGTCGATGTGGAAACGAGTAGTTCATACATTGTGTAAGCACAAAGTATTGTTAGTAGAGAAGCTATGGACCCACGAATGAGTGATCTCATCCCAAACAAGGGCCCACGAACCTTACATAATCTATTTTGTTTATGCCACACTTCAAACAACGCATATTTTGAATCTTTTCTGAGAAACGGCATTTTTCTTGGCATGATTTTCAATTTCCACCCACTTGGAAGTGCAGGTGTCTTTACGTATAATTTCTCAACCCTGGGAATAAAGAAAACATTTAGAATACATGTTAAAGTTGCTTTCCTAAAGTCAAGGGACATTATTTTAAGGTTCCATGGGCATTACAGAAGAACAGACCTCCACTATAAATGTACTGAGCTAGTAGAAACATTAACTGAGACAAAGCATTCAGAAGATATGAGACCTCAGTATCTCTACCAGCCAAGACTGAACACTGGGAATCTTATTCCTCAGAGGCAGGTTTTAACACAAAAGAGAAATTACCATCTATCTATGCACTAGGGTCTTGAAAAGAAAAACAACAGAACAATGAAGCTGCTCAGACATCTGGTATATTTGCCATAGCTAATAGTAATGAGATTGTGGGCAGAGTGCAGATTAAAGGTGAAAAGGTATGAAGGAATACTGTTAATCATTTCAGAAGCCGCACCGATATGTAAAAAAATTACCAGTACTCAGGCTAATGAGTCTAAATTTTGGGAGGAATTTTCGAGCACTTACCATATTTAGATTGATAATCTATTTGTAGCGGCGCTCAAAGAAAGAGAATTAGACTTCTGCCTATTCAGTTTTGGAGACAGAACATATCACTAAGTGCAAGAGACTTTTCAAGCTCTGTAGCAAAGAGGTCAAAGCATCACCACGGATGCAGACAGTGGTATTTACAGAGAAAAGGAGGAAAAGATCAATCCCTTCCCCCCAGTCCCCTTTACTCTCTCTCTCTGAAGCAGCCACTGCTTAAACATTGCCATTGTATCCAGAGGCACAAAATAATTGCCTCCTGCTTTTTTTTTTTTCAAATCAGGGACAGCAGAAGATGTCAGAGGAAGAAAACAACACCTTATTCAGGTGAAGGACTGCAGACTGTCTGCTTGTAATTTGTGTACTAACAATCAATAACAATTAGGAACAGGTTTATTGCTGTGATGCTGTTCCCCAGCCCTCCTCCACAACCTCACACCCCTTTGTCATGTTATGGAGGTATCTGCTGATATGTAAAGCAGGGGCTCCAGCCGCAGAAGGCCTCCTCTGTCATTAACCGAGAGCAGAGCAGAAGCAATCCAGGTCCCCTGGTTAGCAGCACGCTTATGGCATACAAGTGCTCAATTAAAGCAGTCCTTTCAGACAATTATTGAGCATTACAGTGGCTCAGGCATAGAAAATAGATGCCCTCTCCCCACCTCGTCACAAGACAGACCACGTTTTGAACGTGTTTTCATCCCTCTGAAGGAGCGTTGCTGCTTACTTTGCAACTGCCAGGCCATGTACAACACTTCCATTAGAAACATGTTGTATGCTTAAACTTATAGGCCAGACTCAAAATAATTGTTTTCCATGCATTTTATGTAAATACCGTAATGATCATTTGCGGCTGATTCCCATTTACAAGGTAATAACCATATCCAGGACTAAGTAGGCATCAAACCCTAAGGGCAGAAGTGTTTATAACAGATAAACTCCACAGCTGAAGGATATGTTCTAGCTAATACTGGTTTGAGAAGAAATGCCCCTAAGATACTATTATGCTGAAAAAATTTATTTAAGATTAAAATTTTAAGTGAATGAAGAAATTAAACCATAAATATGGGTCAAAGACTGAACGATAAGATGTTGTTTGAAATGTTAAAACATTAGTTGGCTCTTTCTCATTTCTCCTTACTGCTTCCAAGTCACCGGAGGGAAGGGGCTTACAACCTCCCAGAGTGCAGATTCAGCAGAGGACTGTGACACTCCAAAACTGTCACACTGACCTACTGGTACACAAACAGGAAACTGGGGAGAAACAAGAAGGGAGGTGAAAAGTTAAGAGGGCATTTATTGCTCTACAAGTATGTTTTATTTATTTCATTTTACCACTTTCTAGCGGTATCTCACACTCACTCCTCTTGCATCTTTTTTTTTTTTTTCCCCCCTCCACTTCAGCTTGGTGGACTGAAAAAGTGAAGGCAGCTACCTGTTTTGCAGGCAACCCAAGGGTACAAAATCTTTCATGCAATCACTCTCCACTGCTTTCTAAAAATGGCCTCCAGACATCAAGGACAAGTTAGTGATAAAAAAAGATAACCAGCGTGGTTATCTGAAGCAACATGATTTTCTCACATCCTTCTGTCCTAATGAAAGACCTCACTTTCTCTCAGATGCAGGCCACAATGTAGTTCAAGACAAGTTATTTATTTCATTTGCTATGACAGTCTAACATCACTCTCCACAAAATAGTCACAATTCTCTTAGACCATCCCAAGATCAATACCAATACCTTGATCGATGTCAACAAATGCTTTGCTGCCGCATGGCCTGCCAGAGAAACTGCTCCTTAGATACATTACACATGGACTCCGTATGGTGCCAGGTCTCCTTGTGGGGATGTAAGGACAGTCACAGAGGTTCAGAGTATATACCAGCTTAACTACATCAGAAGGCTTGAGCTGATGAAACAATAAACTATTTCTTTGCTTACTATGACCCCTTGGATTACTGTCTGTGCCAGTGGACTTGTGATCATGGATTGAAAAATAGTACGTTTCAGAGTTTGTCATCGTCTGTATGCTCTGCACAGCTGTCAGACAATAATCACAATTATCCTCTTTTTATTCAGCATCCTGTTGCCTATTAAGCCATTTCCATCACATCTCGCCAGTCTTCCCAATATTTTTGCTAGCACAATATTGAGTGATTTTCAGCTTTTCAAAAAACATCAATTCTTACAGTTTTCTGCTGACCAAAAGATCTGGTTTATGCTTCTGCCTACACTTGCTGTCAGCAATGCTGCTCACGAGGTGCTTGGGTAACCTTTCACCACTGGCATCTTGGCACAAGCAGGGAGCAAGGTTCCTGGACTCCTTTTAGGAAAAGCCGTTTTATCCTGCTATTAGATGGGTGAACCCTCCACGAGAAGGTTCCCACCAACTCATTCTGAGGTCAGACCTGTGGCCCTGTTAGATCTCTTATATCTTATTATGTTGAAAGTTAAGACACTCAGTGGAACAGAAGAATTAAGATTAGCAGAAAAATCTTAAAGATCTGCTAGTGTAAACCCCAGGTAACCTGGGACTGCAGAAAAATCAGTGTATAAACAATCTTTTCGGAACATGGCAAGAATTCCCTACATCTTACGGATGCGCAGAGATGACAACAGTTCCCACTACACAGTTAAGCTGTATCAGTACCATACAGATCTAAGCACCGGGCATGAGCAGTCATGCTGGAAAACCCTACCAGAGTTACTGCGTTGTTCCTGGTGGCAGCAAAACCTGGCAAAACTGGTAAGTCTGAGGTGTGCCCCATGGTTCCCTGTGCTGCAGTCATCTCAACCGGTGTAACAACAATTCCTGGTGAACTGAGAAAACCAACTGACTGTTTATTTGGAGAATGTATGAGAAACTGTGGGATGTCGCTTGAAGACTCTCAGGACTCGGGCTCTTCACTGCTTAATGAGGACAGGGGCTGGGGATTGCTCTACCTGTAGCTCAGAGGAACCTGTTAGCACAGGTCCCACTGACCTTGGATAACATCAAACAGAAGTGAAGACACTGTGAAAACATTTCTCATGGCTCCAGTCAGTCTATGGCCATTTTTCCTGTCACAACTAAGAGTTGCTTCTCCATCCTTATTAGACAGATATGACTGCTGTCTTGCCTGGAACTACTCAGCATTTTGAAGCAGTCCAGTCATAGCCCTTTTTTCCCTCTCCTCCAAACTTAAACCCTTTGTCCATTACTTTAAGATTTCTGGGAAAGGATTCTTTGTCTCCCACTAAACTTGGACTATTTTTTAAAAATAATTTGACCAGAAGTCACTAATTTACCTCAACATAGTGAAAAGTCAGGACAGAGCTTGCTGTGAGCTCATGTCACCACCTGGAGCCTGAACACATGGATGCTCATACATGTGAGCTGGTCTACGCTCCTCACGTCCAAGCTCTTCCACCTCCAAAAAACACAGATTCTTAGTATGTACTGACTTAAAAGTCTAGCACAACAACATTCCATACCCTCACCTGCTGGTCAGTTTTTCTAAACCAATGAAAGAAAGAATCCCTTTCTTCCATTTAACTAGTAGCAGCTAGGAAAGAGGAGTTTTTTGAAAGCCTTGGTTACGGATAGAGTGCGAGCTCCCTGAGGTCAGCAACGTAGATTCATCTTACGCTGGGCTACACGGCAAAGCTTGCACAAGGCCAAGTCACCAGGCCTTTCTCTGCAATACTTGCGTATCCAGAAGCTGGGAGATGGTAAAGCAAAATGACTACGTTGGGAAGCTGAGGGAAACCCAGCAGATAGTTAACAAAAAGATTGGGAACTGGGCTGAGAGAAAGGGAAAACACAAGGAAAACAAACAGTTTATTGGCAAAGGGCTTGCTGGAAGGACGAGCCTCACAACTGTGAGCAGCATAATGACCTTCTGCTTGTCGTTTCTTCAATCAGGGAAATGGGACTAGGTTAACATTCATCATTTAACCAGAACTGCAGTGCAGAATAAACTTGACTGAAAACATACCTATTTTTCTTTTTTTCCTTAGCTAGAGCAACTCTGCAAGGCTAATGATGGGGCCAAAGAGACTCATTCTGACAGAAGACAACCAGGAGCAATAAAAAGCTGGGCATTTTGAAAACCCTAAAGTGTATGAAAGAGAACGGACTACTGGAGAGTAGTGGGAAAATAGAACCACACCAGATTTAACCAGGTCCCTTACACTTTAATTAAAATAAGATTTATCAATTTTATTTCAGATTACCAAATTCTCACAGGAAGTGCATTTCTCTGTCTGTACTGCTACCAGACAACTGTTAATTAGGAAGAAAATACACAACGCTACATCCATCCATAATGTGTATCCAGTAAGGTGGATTTCCTTGTTCAAGAAAAGTTATCCTAGTTACATTGCTTGCCTGCTAAATGGAAATACCACATGCTATTAGGGTTTGCACTTTAAGTATGGAAGTGACTGGCCTATAAACAAGATTTTAACAGCTTCTCTTTTGAACAACTCTGACTGTTTAATTAATCTTCAGCCATTAACCATTCATTTAAAATGCCACTTACGAAATCTTAATTTTGCACATTATCAGCTGGTTCACAAATAGCTATCTATGAGCAGAAGTGTAATGATCTTCCTCCCTCTCTCGGAGCTTACCAGCCTTATAGTCATTTCTGGCTTCTTAATTAACTGCACACACATATTTGCATTTAAAATTAAATGCTGTTTTGTTAAAAAAATATTGTGCAAAGAAAAGTTAATACATACACACATTATTCTGGTGCTGATTAAAGGGGCAAGTATGAGGTTTTGGTCAAACAACATCCTGCATAAGACAGGATTTAGCATCTCTTGCTCACACTAGGAAATACGCTATGGCAGGAACACATGCAAGGCCATATGATTTCATTCCAGCTGCATGGACGATCTCATTTTGTCTTTATTTGTATATTTAAGAGGCTGACAACACCATCTGCATTTCACTCTGTATCCTCCGGTATGGTCTCATCTTCCAGTAACAGACCTGCTCTTTCTCCAGGGACCTATCTTTTGCATTTGCATCCAAACGACTGAAAAAATGGGACATTACCAATAAATAGGCAGAATTAACGTAAAATAATTCCATGCAATAATATATCACATAAGAAAAGACAGGGCTGGAGGGGAAAAAAAAACAACCAACCCTGAATGCATACGAATGCTTAACACAGCTGCCAAAACTCAGGCTCACCAGCATCTGCAGCAGGACAGTCACAAGGGAGTTGTGGGAGAGCAGTATATAAAATTTTACACATCTGTCAATAAGTGAGGTGATCCAAATGCAAACCCTAGCAGGCAGGATGCACGCAGGCGGATTTGTGACTATTCCTGACAGAATTCATTTCTGCTGAAGAATGCATGGCCTCAAACAAGCATGCACACATTACACGGCAGTGGCTGCTCTGCTCTGGTTAAAGTTTGACAACATCCTTCTGTTTAGACATGCTCTAGAATGCTCATGGTCACCTGAGTTCCATGAAATCTGGGGTTTCTATGAGAAGCGAACGATAGGGCTAGGGTCCCAAAGTTGGAAGGATCTGGATGAGGGGTTCCTGGGAAATAGTACTTTGAACTCTATCTATAAGGTAGTTTTTCTTGACTTTTTTCCCCCATATAGGTAGGAAATAAAACCAAGGCTCATTTGAATGTGTCCCAGGAGGTCCAGGTACTCAACATTTTCCCTAGTTAGCATAGCGAGTACACAGTACCCATTTGTCCTTTCTGAGGAAGAAAATCTCAGAAAGGACAAACAGTATCAGGAACAAAAAACACAGTACCAGGATAACTCCAGTGGCACAACCTACAATTCTGCACAACGGGTGGCCAAAGGGGTTTCTGGACTGCCCTGCTCCCGTGAGCAGGACACCTCTACTGAGGGCAACCAGGAACCACCGAACCTCTGCTGTGCTTGCCAATGCCAGTTCGAATGTAACTGTTGTCAGAAATCTATCAGCTGGGAAGGACAGTAAACTGCCAGATGTTAAGTTTTGGGTTTTAACATTATGGGGAACAGTGCCCAGATAGCAGCCAAAGGTTCAGAAGACCCTGTGGTACATTTCAGAACAAATAAATTCCAGAGGTAAGGGAGTCGGAGGACAGTCCCAGGAGGTATCGGGTTGTAAAGGACAGGGAAACAGTGTAGATGATTTTAGGACATCAAGCAGAAGAGGCTATGTGGCAAGAGAGAGCGCATGGCTTCCTCATACTTGCCATGCTTTGTAAATCTAAATATTTCAATGCATGATCATAATTATATTTCCAGTGTAAGACAAGGTATAGTGGCAAAGGGTACGTAGATATCACACAGCCTCATTCAATTTCTACCTTGCCTCCACACCATCCATCTTAAACAATAACCATTCCTCAGTAAAGGACCATCCACTCCTAGAGCAGTGGATTGCTTTTTTGCTATTCAGTGATAAACGATGTTGTAGACGGATGCACAGTGAGCAATGCCAATTGCACTTTGTACTGAGAACAAGAAAACTTCAGTTTCTGGCTTACCAGAAATATAGGACTAAGTAACATACCTGGGCAAACCTAACTTGTCCTTTTTGAACAAAGCCTTTCCTGTGCAGCTCTGGATTCCTATGGCCTTCGATTGAGCAGGATGGAAACGACCTACACCTGCCCAGAAGACAACCATTTATCCTGCTTTTTTAGTTAAAAATGCTCCCTTTGCTAAATTTCAAACCTCCACACCCTTTTTAGTCTCCTCTCAGGCTTACACATACCTTACATGTGCCATTTGGTTTCTCAGGACACGCACAACAATTTTTTCCTTTGATCTTTTCCAGGGAGAGGCAAACTGCTCAATGTCTTGCCCCTCTCTCTCATGACTCCGGCCAGAGTTAGGGTCGCACAGAGGTATGGCTTTCATTGCCTCATTTTCAACTTTGTATGCTGCTAGATTGAACATTCTGGAAGAGTGCAAGTTTCCATAAGGAAACTTTCACTCCGAAATAAGGAAGATCCATTTTTCAATTAATTAATTAACATTGTAAAATACAAGATCTTGCACAGTGGAATCCAGTATAACATCTCCAAAAACAGAAAGCTGGATCAGACTGGGGCTTTGGACTCTACTCCTATGTAATAAAAAAGTGTTGGGGTTTTTATTAGTATTTTTTAAAATCTGCAACAAGATACAGCTCTGAATCTATTCTCACTAAACAAAGGAAATCTGTATTCATTTTTGTCAGACCAGCACTTTGAAATTCCCCAAGATAAGACACATAAATAAATGAAGAATTATACTTGGCAATGAGTTTGGCATCAGACTTTTAAATGTTTCATAGTTCTGGGCTGAGGAAATAAGTCGAGCAAAGTCTCTAGAACCTTTCCGGAGATGTACTTGAGGTGTTTGGATATACTTGACAGCACCACGTTTAAGGGAGGAAAAAAGAGGAAATTGCTTATTCGAAACGTGAGAAAGGGTTGCACCATGTGACATGCCTGACATTTAAGTGATAATAGCGTTGTGCATATGCTCTTTTGGCTTTGGTCTGACACCTAAGCTCTGCCATGGTGCAACTTAGCACTGTCATGGTACTGCCTTGATGACTAAACTCAGAGTGATGTGACTTACCACCCGTTTCGGGAACATATGGGCTACAGATCACCCAGCCCCTGCCACAGGCTGGGGAAACGTACAGCGTCTCAGCAAAGACCCTGCGAGTTCCCCAGCTGCACAAGGTGGCTGTGCAGGCTGCACCATCCTTTGGGATGTCATTTGCATTACAGAAAATTGTGGCTAATTAGAAATAAACAGAAAAATGCTTGATTTACAAAGAAATGTGTGATTTTGCCAGCTAATTTTTTTTTCACTCTCTTTAACTTAACATTCACAGAATACACTGATCATGCTAATGCTTTCGCGATATTCATTAATAAGGACAATTTACATTTATATAGCACCTCTCTTAGTTAAGAATTCCAAAGCTTTCAGCAAAATATACACAAAAAATTACATCTATTTCACTGAATATAGTCATTGTCGGAATGAAAATCAACAATTGTGAAGCAGTGCAGAAGAACATTACACAACAGTTGCAAATAAGACACAAAGCAAACACCCAAAAAACCCAAAGCAAAAAACCCCTGAGATGCCGGATGCAAGTGTAGGTAAAGGGGACGTTAGTATGCAAACAGCAACGTGAAGCGGGTCTGTGTGTGCCCTGAGGAGCAGTGCCTGGAGGCAGCAGACATACTTCATAAAGATTAAAGCAACAGACTTCATACACGTGCGGCCTCTTGCTTTTCTGCATAGGGAGATTCTCAGTTTAAGCTGCGAATCTACTGAGAAGAATGAACCAGGAACACTAGATGGATTCTGGTGATGTGAAAAGGGAAGGTAAGCGTACACAAATTATGAACAGCACTTATCTGGCCACTACACTTCTTACTTTACAAATGCCCTCCAAATTTTAAAAGGCATTAATTATGCTAATACATTGCTCTGCAAAAAATAAAATAAAATAAAATAAAAATGCATTTCTCGTTTCAAATGATGAGTTTTAATTCTCTATCATAATGACACATAACTGGAATTCCCAGACTGAAATGAAATAATCTATTCTCTCTGTGTTCAAATCCACCCTTCTATTCCCAAACCCATTTACTTTAGTCACTGATCAAGTCTGCCCACACTGTATTACAAGTTGAGAGTCAGAGGTGGGAGAAAAAGCCATCCATCTAAAGTAAAAATAATAGCAAAACTTTGAGAGAGCGCATGCATGCGTTAGCAAGACCAAAGCATGAGCTATTACATGACAAATGTGTTGATAAATGTTCAGCCCTGCAAACACAAAATAACTTTGGTTTGGCTAATAAGCATCCATTATAGCCCTTTCCCATCATTTTGAGGCAGACAAGGTAGTTTTCATACTTGACCCTTGAAAGCAGATTTGGTTTTGCAATTAACATGTTATCCAGGGATTTTTCTTTCCACATCTCTTTCTCCTTCCAGTACTCTCCCTCTAGCACAGAAAGATTTTCTTGCCTGAAGTTGCCACTATATTCAACAACTGCTGGCTGAGACCTCACGACCCACTGCATAAATTCACATAAAATTATTCACGTTTGGCACATTTTCTGCTGGTGAATAACAACAGCCTTTTTGTCTCTGAGACAAAGGAAAGAAAGATTTTAAAAAGGAACAAAGGCAGCCTAATAAGAATCCCACATTTCCTATTTTTTCCTAATCTGGTTAAACAGCCTCCACAAGCCTGAGAAATTCAACAAAGCGAAGTTGTTGTGGACTGTTTGTCTTTCAGTACAGAATCAACACAGATGGAACAGCCTCTCAGCATGACTTCTGATCACGGGCTCAGATATGAGGTAACTTTTCTTGCCTGTTAGATGTTCTGGTTTTAGTTTCTCACTGAGTTATCGTACTATCATGCAATTACAGCTAAATCCACTCTAAAATCCAGGATCCCAACACCAAATCCAAACCTGGTTGGGACTTCAATCTTGTTCACATAGCAAGCCAAGAGTTCATTCGGTTTAGCTACAACCGCAATACAAGCAATCAAATAAGAGAGGCCAGAGAGAAAGGTTTAAGCATTTCTTTTTGCTGCATGGAAAAACAATGTAGAGACTACACTTCAAAAGTGAAAACATTCACCCTCTTCACCCTTATGCAGTAGAAGAAGAGTTAATAATATGAAAGAAGAAAATTAGCAACGTTATTATGTTTGGAAAGATCTTTACCATACTGTATTTAGGTGAAAAAGAGAGATACTTGGCCCATTCCCTGCTACAAACTTATATTTATGTCAAAAGTGTTTTATTACTATTTATAACAATGACTCAGTAGACTTTTTAAAGTACTATCATGCCACAAACTGAAAACACTCCTCTATCCGTGCTCACATATTTCTCCAAAATTAACAAGTGCGGTATCAAATAGCACAGACTGAGGCTATGGGGAGACGCTACAGATTGTAATATGAACTCAAAGCATGAACAATTCCTCAAGTCCCCCACGTCTTACTCTGTCAGCTCTTCTTTTCACATAGACGTGTATATCTTGCCTACAGACTCATACATTGGCTTGAAAAACCCAACATCAATAAATTAATGCCATGATAGTAATGAAGTCTTACATTCTTTTAGCCCCAAACTCCAGAATCAACCAGTTTTAAAATCATCATAATGGTGGCTACATCATCAACTCAAAGGAATTTCTGTTTTCTTTTTAACCCAGGGAAAAACTTGACCATCTTTCTTTAATGCTATCAACCTGGAAGCTTGACAGTAAGGATTAAAAATTGCACTTTCCTTCCCACTTGGTTATTGGAAAGGCTATGAAAGGCAATCAGTCTTGTGAAGCCACACTTCACAGTCTGCATAAAAATGCCATGATTCCCAGCCCTCCCCCCAACCTAATTGAAAGTGCGTAACATCACACAGCTTGGGAAAACTAAACTGTAAACATATGCAATATATCATGCTATCATACAAAACCTGTTACTAATAAGCACTTGATGATCAGCAGGATCGAAAGGGATCTGAAAACAGAGATTATTTTTGCTGCAGGGTAAGAACTTTTCCCCATTGAAAGAGGGAAAAACACTCTCTCAGCAGTGCAGGAATTGGACTGGAGTCAGTTCATTCATTCTGTTTGTGAAATATGGACTTTTCTTTAATGATTTCTGTTTGACTGCTGCCTTGCTCAGATGCTTTGGGGGTACTGCTGCAGCAAATCATGGTTTTGGTTAAGAGGAAATCCATGGCTTTCTAGTCAGTAAATACAGGGGTGTGGGGCACCTGAACAGCCCCACCGCCTAGTCCCAGGCTCCCTCCCCACTAAGCTATCATTGTAATGCCAGGTGGCAATATTACCTGTCACCGGGAGTCTGTGGGTAGTGCTGCTTGTTTATTTTTGCATACAGTCCTTCCAAGTGTTCTCTCTCCATTGGTGCTGAAGGAGAATCACGTGGATATACAAACGTTTCTGCCACTGCTGGTGATGATGGCCTGTATATGCTTGCTGCTGGATAAGCCTCTCGGAAGTGGTTTACTCTGGCATAATTTGGATCCACCTCATCATCATCAATGTCAGGTCCAGAATAATCGCTCAGGCCTCTCAGTTGCTTTTGCCGTAACTCCTGATGCTTTGCACCAATCCTAACAATGAAAATGAAAGCACAAATAGACAGTTGGATCTGCTTCAACAGCAACCACAGACACTGATTCATCACAGAAATTTGGAGCACCATCCCCGCACCCAACTGTTTAGATCTTCCAGCACACTGTGAAAACGGTGCCAGATGGTGCACGCAGCAATTCTGTTCTTTACCTCTGGCAATCACCTTTGTAACCAATGTTGGTCGTCATTCTGATGAAAAAGATTAATGCTGGATATAGTGTGGCTTTTCACAAGTGTGTATGCGCGTGTGCGTATGCATGAACACATACAGTGTTAATTCTACACCTACCCTCCACTTCGCAGTTAATATACCTAACCCAATCCTGAAACTTTTTATCTAGATTAGCCAGTAAAATTGTTACTGCCCCTTGGTCACTTGACCCACCTAGATTCTCCTAAATACATTAACTTGTGAAAAGTGGATTAAACGTGAACATAAATGGAGAGATGGCACAGTTGTCTCAAATCAAAGGACCACAGTTAATTTGCTGAAGATTTAATTTTTTAATTTATTTTATTTTGGCTACATAAATGTGGAAATCATGCCTTATTATATAGGGGATAGGGACAAAGTAAAACAGCAAAGAAATTAATAGAAACCTGACAGAGATGAATTGGAACATATAAGTGAATTAAAGACTATTACTGGCAGTACTCCACTGTGATAAAGCCTTAAGTGGTATTACAAAATGCTGCTGCTAATCAGGGCCATTGTGTAATCTCTTTGGAATAGTAAAACATATTCAGGTAAATTTCAAACTCAGCTGATATTCAATGATTCAACATTCATGCTGGAGGGAAAAAAAAAACCTATAGCAAGGCTTTGTGAGCACGCAACTTCTGTTAACTGCTCAGCTACTCTTCAGCACAGTGTAATTAAATGCAGTGAGATGGATCTGGCAGAATGCTGACCACAGTACATGATAAATAGCATTTACAGAAAATAATGGAGCATGAAGGAAAAAAAAAAGAATGGAAGACAGACAGAGAGATGTGGTGCTTGACAGAAGTCAAAATTTGCTGTTGACTGTATCTGAAGTACAGCAGCAGCGTAGAAAGAGCAGCGTAATTTGTACTACAGGAGAGTAAGTAAAAAGGGTCTACCAGATCTGGTTACCCCAGTAAAGCGTAATGGCCTCAGGACTCTGCATAGTGAAAAATGAAGATGTTCTAGAGAAAGTCTTCAAAAGGCATGGAGAAAAGAGTTCCCTAAAAAAACAGATGAGCACATTGGGAGCTTCCAGTCTGTCAGACAGGAGCAATTAAGTGCAGAATGGGATTTATACTGTTTATTTTATTAGAATGCTAATACTTTTCAATACTAAATAAATACTATTTATAGTATTCCAATACTAAATAAATGCTAATACTTTTCAAATAATTTGTAGCTAAAAAGGTCCACAAATAATTCTAATGACAACAACATGCCTTTCTACATACATATTTGAGTACATTAATGTGTATCACACATGTTTTCCACTTGCACCACTCCATTAACTGTGCCAGGACATAACTCAAAGTCATGCTAGTTTTTAACACTTAAAATGTAGTCACACTCTACGGCGGGATAAGCCTGCATATGATACAGCCCTTGACAGTCAGGGGGGTGTCCACTATCCACTCTGCCTTCCCTCAGTGAAGATGACCTTTCTCCTCCCTAGTACTCGAGTACTGTGTGCCCCACCTCAAGTACTGTGTGCAGTTTTGGGTACCTCAATATAAGAAGGACATCAAACTACCAGAATGTGTCCAGAGGAGGGTGACCAAGATGGTGAAAGGCCTCGAGGACAAGATTTAGGAGAAGCGGCCGAGGTCACTTGGTTTATTCAGCTTCGAGAAGGCCAAGGGGTGCCTCCATGGCAGTCTACACCTTCCCCAAGGGAAGGTGCTGATCTCTCTGGTGATCAGCGACAGGACATGAGGAAATGGAATGAAGCTGTGTCAGGGGGAGTTCAGGTTGGACATCAGGAAAAGGTTCTTCACGGAGAGGGTTGTTGGTGACTGGAACAGGCTCCCCAGAGAAATGGTCACAGCACCAAGCCTATCAGTTCAAGGAACGTCTAGATGATGCTCTTGGTCATATGGTCATATGGTTTAGTTTTAGGTAGTCTTGCAAGGAGCAGGGAGTTGGACTTGATGATCCTTCCAACTTGAGATACTCTATGATTCTATGAAATATTTTAATATAAAGACCATGTGAGAGAATAATACCTTCCTAACACACCACTTCTGCTTTCCTCAAGTTCCTGATCCCAGCCCAGTTAGTTAATTTTCTTTAATTTTTCTTCAGATATCATTAAAAGAACTCACAAGGACTTAATGTAATATATTACAGTAGTTCTTAGAGATGAAAGGATAATAAGAAGTAAGTTACAATCCATCTATATCCTTAACATCTCTCAGGTTTCTACACTGAGGCTTCCAAAGAATTCCTAAGAATTTCTCCTTTTTTTTTTCTTCCTGGAGCTTCTTTCCCTGTACGACCACCACCTCCTCCCATAGCAACCTTCACTCCATATCTCTTTTACTTCAGGGTTTCACGCCACACACTATCCCTGTTTTGAATTCAAATGGTGGCCCAGGTCAGGACAGGCGCTATCCTCAAGTGCAACCTCACCCAGGGTAAGGCAGTATCTTGAAGAAGTTGCAGACTTCAAAATGACACAATTCTGACTCTATCCACGAGGGAGATTTTATTGGAGGATCTTATGGAGGGCATAGTCTGGCGTCAATATGCGGTAAATTCACTTAGTAAGGCACATATTCTCTCTCATTTTACTGCCAATTGCCACGGCTTAGCTGGCTGGTGTGTTCTTGGGACAGCGAGAGTTTAATGGCATTTGCAGAACAACGAGACATACAACTTATTCTTTGTAAAACTAATGGTGATACTGGCGCAGACCTTGGTAGAAATCATGCTTTTATTCATAAAGCAATGGACAATGGCATGGGGAGAAAGTCAACACTGAGGAGCTCTATATGAAAACAGAAATGAAAAAGCAGTGGTCAGCTTGCATTTCTATCTAAACCACAAACCATTGCTAGCAAATGAGTAATAATTAGAGAACAGCTGAAAGCGTGGAAAGCCTTTATCCTCCAAGGGTTTGTGAATAAAGATAAAAGAGAGATTATGTAGCACAGAGTGGTGGAGGGAGCCAGTCTGCCTGTGTCCGTGAATGAAGCACCACATTCATCATTCACACAAAGGAATTTGGGGCAAAGTTATCACTCCGTCCATTCATGTAAAAAACCAGCCTTTTCAGGTAGCTCATCATCTGAGAGCACCTGTCGTACTACAAGGATGGGGTAGTTTTCCATTGCAAACAAGGCCTCAGACATCAATGAAGCAGGGAGGGAGGTCTACGCTGCTGTTTTCCATCTTTTATACATGCAGGCACTTCAAGAGAAACCCTCTTGCAGAAGGATTAATATTTTACACGTCCCACATGGGATTATGTCAGAAATGTAAAAACGAAGGGAGTATCTTTGTTTAAAAAAAAAAAAATCACGCAAGTAACTGTTAGCAACTGCACCCAATAACTGTCAGTTTGGTAGAGTTTGGTAGTAAGTCCTTGCATCTGATTATTCTATTCTTCTTCCACCAAAATGCATAAAGCACTTTGCGATTGTTGCTGTCTTCCAGATGAACTCTGAAAAAGCACTGAATGTTCTTAAAAACCTGGGAAACTGTGGAGGGCTTCACCATCAATTAGGGACAAAAAAGCCCAAACACAGACTTCAGTGCAGGAATATATCATATGAGGTACAAGTTTCATGGCACACACAGGTCCATGTGGGATGAGATACAGGCAGAAAAATGGGAGGACACCGCATTTCAAGGAAGGGTCTTGTCACACACCAGTGCAGAAGGCACGGCACGCAGTCCCGAGAAGAGTCACAGCAGTTTCTCAGAAAATGATGAGCCATAACGTTCTCTGGACCAATACATCACCTGTCCCCTAGGTATTTAAGACCTATTTGAAAGCAAGAGTAGTGCAGCACAGCAGCATCACGTGAATCTTGCTTTCATGTCTGACAGTGAGAGTAATTTGTCCTGCTATCAATACTGGTACATTCTGCACAACAAAAGCTGGAATTAGGTCACCACAATTTTCTTTTGTTCCTGTGAATAAGCCTAGCTTCTTCCACTTCTCCTTCTGAATGCAATCTTCAGTCGCTGCCACTATTACAAGTCGAGCCTGCTCAAGAACAATTATTTCCATTCTATATTATACGGACCAGTCAATACCAGGTTATGTGAAATTCTTCATGATCAATGTTTCATCTTTTCAATATGGCTATTATAATTGCATTAATATTTCTTGTTTCCTTTTTACTCTTCCACAGAAATCTATAAAATTTGCTCAGTGATCTCTTTTTCATTTCAGTCCAAATGTTCAAATATGGGGAAACAAACTATCAGATGGCTGGGGTTTTTTTTCTTTCTATTTACCTGACCTCTCATGCCTTCTCTTATGTTTTTCACCTTTGAAGTTTCTTCACATTTTTGTGAAGTTTTAAATATCCTCACTGTATTTCAGCATCTTGTTTTCACCCAGTTTTAAACCAATCTTTTCTATAGCACAGCCCAGTAGGTGCCCAGGTATTCTTTTACCAAGGTACAAAAAATTAACACGCTGTTCCTTCCATCAGTCCTATAATGCTCTGCCAACCCTGCTAAGGAGGCTACTTCTGCTATAGCCATTTCTGCACCTCCCTCTGAACCTATCTGAACCCGCCCTATCTAAAACAGCAGGATCTTTACTCCCCAACACACACACACACAAAATAAAAATCTTCCAAATCGACACAACTATCATAGCAACCAGCTTACAGTTATTATGACCAATTACTACAAGAGAGCCCCAAACTCACAGCACAGGATGGGTCTGGTTAAACAACTGGTGCAGATTTGTGACAAAAGATAAAATGTCACTCAGCACCACGATGCTGGCAGTGAAACCAGAGATGAGGACAGGCACAGGTCACCATCTGAACAATTTAGTGTAGCACTAAAGTTTCTACAAACTTCCTGATGAGGGAAAGGGAAAAGAAAAACTCACACAGAATGAAGGGAAGCTAGATATATTTCCTTTTGGGTATCCCATATCAATCCTGCCTGCTCTCTTCCGCCACCTGAACACCATGCTCTCCAGTTAAATCACTGCACGACAACTACATCAACTTCCCTTAGCTGTGTTTCTGTAAAAACACAACCTTTGCACACAAGGAGCCAGAGGACAGGCAACAGAAGTGCTGTACAAAGCAATGCTCTTTTTTTTTCTCCTGTGACCCATCTTTTTGTCAGTAGCATCTGAACACGTATCCTATCCTAATCTTTTCTGTTGCTTTTGAGACCCACTAGCTATCATGAGAACCTTTCTCTTCAACAAATAATTTTGGCAAAAAAATATAGTTTGATAAAACATATAACCTCTACAGAGCTATAGGTAATATTTCCAAAACATACTGCATCCTATTTTTGGAAGTCAAATGAAGACAGGATCATATATACCTAATGTACTTCTGGAAGTAGGACGTGGTATTTTGAAAATTCTTCTCTACACCTCACATACTGTTCAGTAGCAAACCCCCGGAGCTATAAATCAAGGAAACGCTGCCATTTATCCTTCAAACAATCTTCCTATCAGACATATCCACACAAATCATATGTGGTGATTTTTCATGTACTAACACATGAAAAGATGCATAAACCCAGAGTGCAGCGGCCACAAAAGGGTTAACAGCCCAAACAGCTCCTTCCAGCTGCAGCTCAGACACACGATTGAGTTACTGTGGCTTAACAAGTTATTGTGTTTCTGCTGAGCTACTGTCAATGACCACATATGTATTCGCCGCCTGTGACAAACACAATGTAAAACGCTTTAGCCTGACATCAGTGACAGAGATACTGACAGGCAAAAGCTGGCTTAAAAGACTGCAGCGCACGCAGAGCAGCTGCAGGAAGGGATACGGACCACCTCAGGAAAACTCCAGAAGAGCTGAGCAGAAGTGACTTTTGGAGCCGACCCAGAAATGCTTTTGGGAATGGAATGAGGGAGCTAGGAGAAGCCGTAAGAGATACTCCTCATCTCTTGGCCCACCAGGTGGGAAGCTGGGTGGGTGGCTGGGTTGCGAGTGGGGAACAAGGAAATGCTGAAGCTTCTAAAACCAGTGCGCTAAGCCCCTGTGAAAATTAAAATGGAGGAATTTTATGTTACCAGCACAGTAGCTCAAAGAAGGCCAGGGTCATTAAAAGCCGTGGAACGCAAAGACTGCCTTCAGCGGGGAATAAACAGCAAGGAGCTGGATGCAGTCCCGGAGGCCCAACACCAGCCCTAGCTGCCCAACAGGAGACATGAGAAGCAACTCAGTTGCACCAACAGCTACTAGACCTGGCCACAGCGCAAAAACTGTGAGAAGCTCAGCCCAGGGGAGACCGTGGACTCTCTTACTTGGAAAGCTGCAAGGCCGCACTTAGCATCAGAACAGTTTTAGATGGGGAAAACCGACCAAAATAGGCCCACAACAAAAAAGCACAACCTTTGAACTCCTCCTCCCTCGTACTCCCCATGAGCTCTGGGTCATTCTGTTTCTTCTGACTTTCCAGGGAAAATGTAAGAGTGATGCAACATTTTTTTATTTATCATGTACTGATTGGTGTGCTTAGTACTGAGCAGAGCACAAAGAATGACATGGTTTGAGCCCCAAGGTGCCTATCTAAGTAGTCAAACACAGGACAGAAAATGCGGTTGCTGACCAAAACAGCTTATTTCACAAAGGGACCTTGTTTTATATTTCAGATGAATACAGCAACATTTATTGTATGGTGGATTAAAAGCAATAGACTTTGTGGAAGCGCAAACAGGTACGTGAACGAGCAAGATGCTGGCTATGTCAATGGAAGATGTTCCCGGGGGAGAAGGATGAATAACAAGCAAAGACAAAATGCGTAACAGAAACAGGGCCATAGGTCTTTTAGGATAAATTCTATTCTGTTTGCAATAAGAGGAGCAGAATAAGAGCAGGTAAGCGAGTGTGTGTGCAATCAGTTTGAGGTATACCTAAACTCCAAAAAAGGACCATTAAGTCTTTTGAGATCACTGAGATGCTAAACATTCTTCCACTCATTTGGTTTTTCCTTGTGAATAGCAGAATAAAAGCTGCTGCATTGCTTTTTTCCCCACTCATGTGACTCTCCCCAAGATCTACATACCGCAACGATTACTCAATTTACATCTGATTTAGTAGCTTAATACTTCAACTGTGATTTTACATAATATTTCTGCTTTTGTCTCTCATTTACCCAATTCATACATATATTGAGTAACAGGCTGTCTAGAGGAAAGCAGCCGATTTCTGCAGGAGGTCACTTAGATTTCCATTGGGTTTAATGTTTTAATTCCTTTCTAGCTGCTAGCAAAATATATTTTGGTAACTAAAATCTTGTATTTTCATTCATTTACATAATAGTGGACTGAATACATCCTGCCTTCAGATATTCATAAGCCATAATCACTGATGGGAATGGGTATATTTCACTTGAATATCTGAGGGGATAATTTCGGTACAGTGCTTTTAATTTTTTTATTTCATAATCATTTTTCAGACAGACATGGTCTATAATGACATTAACAATCTTATTCAAACCTGCATCTTTTATCAGGAAAAGATTCATTTGTATTTTTTCAACCATCACCTAGGAAGACTCTAGAGGCAGGCAAGTCTCACAGCTAAAAAAATTAAAATAAAATAAAAATCCACCTCTTGCCAGTAAATTGAGGACATCTGATATGGACTCATCAAGACTCAAACAATATCTAATTTAGTACTATCTTTCAGCGTATTCTACTGGAGGCATATTTGTTGAAAACATCTTCCCCATAAGCTATGCAAGTGTTTCTTCATTCCAGCTCTTTCTATTGTGCTGGATTTGAACATCTTCTCCCCCATAATTAGTATCCGTAATTGTAAACAAGAACAGAAACAGTCTCGGAAATAAAAAAAAGGCAAGCCACAAATTCAAGGGAGTAAGAGACTGTAAGTGAGGCTAAACAAGACAGACCTTATATCAGCATTAACTAGCCCAAAGATAAAAAACCACCAGGGCCACCCATAAAATATTGCCTATTCTAGGCAACTACCCCATACCCGAATAACACTGAACTGACCAAAGAAGCTGCCTTTGGAGGGCTGTACACAAAGAAACAGAGGAAAGAAAAACCTAAGAAGGACATAGAGCTACACTGACCTTAAAATTTAAGATTATGACAAACTGAAGATGAAACATAGCACTTTCATGCCACAAAATGAGGAGTATGAGCTTTGGATAGACAAGACTGAGGTCTTAATGTTCTTCCATTTATTTCAGAGGTGACAGGGAGTGATTACCAACTTACACAAGATCCTGCCCTGTAAAGAAAATCCTGGCTCTAATGAGGTCAGTGCATTTTCCCCCACCCTGTGAACTTCAACGAGAACAGCATTTTAACTTTGCTGTTAAACCTGAGTTAAGTTTTTCTGTCTCTCTTTTGTCCACATTAGTTGTACACTGGGTGAAATGCAGTAGATTATGGAAAGCCAACTACTGGAAAAGCCAAGTATATTACATTCTGTATTTTACTACATTATGTAATTTTCTTTACTCACAACTATCCTGAGTTATTTTTTGAAGCGACAATATCAGAAAAATTTAGGTTGGAAGGAACCCTCTGAAGGTCACTCTGCTCAATCTCCTGCTGAAGGCAAGGCTGACTACACATATCAGGTTGCTCAGTCTCCTGTCAACAGGATGTTCCTTGTTTTGTGACAATGTGGATGAGATAGTGGAATCATTCCAGGTTTGTCAAAATTACTTCGGAATCTTTCACCCGAGACATTCTGAGGTCTTTAGGAGCTCCAAGCTCCTCCTGCAAAATGGCCTTGAGTCTGCGGGGACTTTGCAGACCATAGGTAAATTGCAGGCCTAGTTCTCAACACTGCTTTAAAGGAATTCTCAGGCTTCTGTAATTTGTACTTTTCTGTTAAAAAGATAAGTAAGGTGCTGTGCACGTCATACCTGAGTCCCTTTTGCTAACATTAGCTCATTCTGGAATAAATAATCATGAAAACAGAATCAAAATAACAGAATACTCCTAGAAAGCAAGATTTAACTTTGCTTATATTTTAGTCATTAGGAACTTAACGTCAGGAATGCAAACAATACCAATTGCAGTCAAAGCCACAGATTCACCTCTCCAACCAAGACATCAAGTGAATTATTTCAGAGAAGTTCATCAGATAAGCAGTGAACAAGTATACAGTAACTGCAGTATGCCTGCAGAAAAAAATACGGAGAGAGAGACATCAGTCTATGAACTTATTCATTGCTACTGACTAGCTCAGCTCCAGCAACTGCTGTAGTAGATATCAGTCAAAAACACTGAGGATTGCTACACTGTCTTAAAAAAATACCAGAGATGCTGTAATGACCATGGGAAAACACAACACTGATTTGACACCTCATGAAAACCCAACATCCACAACCACATGCAGTAACAGCTCAGAACAGATCCAGCAAGACTGACACCTACAGAGTCCCCGGGGCCTCCTCCTTCAGTAGGTGGATATTCTTGGAACATCTCCTGCGCAGATACCCGCAGCTCCACTTAGCTAGTGAGACCTAATGAGTTCGCACAACCACCTCTGCAACTGCGTAAACATTATGCCTTCATTTGAATGAAATCCTACTAGTGGAAGGCGCAAGCCTAGCTCCGTGTGATATGATATTCCATGCAGGTTTCTTTATTCTACACATATGACATTGAACCTGGAACCTACTGACCAGAATCTCTCTGTTCAAGAACAGGAATAGTCTCCATCTTTTAGTCTGGGATTCACAGTTTGTTTCTAATTAACAGTCCTGGATTAGAAAGCAAAACTTAGCTCTGACTGAGCAGACAAAGCTTTAGGACTTTCAGGTATTTTGGTTTAAGATCACTATGGAGAATCATACATGCAAACCGATTTCCTGCCTGACGGTCTATCCCAACAAGTTGTATTCTCATTTTTATCCTGTAGGTAAGGGAATTTGAGCACAGGAATTCTGTGCTGTGGCGCTACTTCAAAGTGCATGCCAAAGATTTATGATAGACTGTCATAAATCACATATGGAAGGGCAAGGAATGAAATGCAGCTTCCAAGTCATTCTTATGCCCTTATTGATTTTGGTGTAGGCGAGAGCTGACCTACATTCAGTACTGCATCAAAGAAAACCCTAGGCCAGATTAGTCCGTCTCCTAGAAAGCACTCTATTACTCAGGTTGGCTAGTACATTGGCCAGTTTCACGTGTAAAAGTTTCTCAGAGCAGTATTTCTGTTTTACAGTGTCATTTTAGAAAACATATCAAGTAATAAAACTCCAATATATACAGAAAAGAACCACACGTTAGCCCATTTATGCAAGAAAGAGCCAGGCCATTGCCCCATAGCTGCTCTGACCTTTTAGGTGGGCAGGTGGCACAGCTCGTGAAAACTGGCCTCCAGAGCGAAATGAAAGAGTGCCTCAATGAAGGATAAACCAAGGACTCTAAATGGCTTGGATGAGAATTTGGGTGCTTAAATTTAGAGAGCACGGCTATGACACCTGGAAAATGCTATTTTCATCAGTCTCCAATACCTGGAATAGTACTGCAACAGCTAAAGAAAAAGGCCAATGCCATGTGCCATTCTGTTATCCTCAATTCTTAAAGTTCTTGAGCCATGACAATGTTGGATCAACTCTCAGCCTAATGTTGTCTTAAAAATGTCCTCCAGCAGTGGATTAGCCACATGAAACAGCTCAAAAATTGCTGTTTGGCTCTAAATGCCACATCACAACACGTGAAAGGTAGGTGAGAGACGTCTACCTCAGCTACTCATAACCAAACACCAGTCTCTCAATGTTCAGTGGTAGGCTTTTATTACATGTCCTGGTATGCAGAGCAGCAGCAGATCTAAAATGAGAATCATTCAGAATCAATGGGTTGGGATTAATCTGTCCTCCTGTCCAGTGCAAGTGCTGCTACAGTAATAAACAGAAATCTGATAACTTCATACTGTCAGCACAAAATGAAACTATGACCTTGACCTGTGCAACATCATCCAGTAATTTTTTCATAACTTCAACATACCATACTACACAGCTATGATCTAATAAGAATCTAAAAGTAATTAACTGGAATTTTTGAAAACTGAAGCCTTAATCAAATATGTATTCTTATCAGGGTTGCAAGCCAGCAATAAATTGGGACATTTAAAAAACTGGGATCCAATCCAATCCGTGATCTGATCAGGGTTCAATGGTTATAATAAATTGGGAGTATTAAAACTGGGATCACATCCAGCACTTTATTTTGTCTAAACCACAGGACCTAGCTGTGCTGCAAAGTCAGGAATACTCAATGAACAGATATACCATGTTGGATTAACCCTTAATAAATAATGATGCACAAGCTCAGGAGCCCCAAACACACGCGGTTTAGCACAGAGCTTAACGGTGAGAAGCGCAATTACCGACATTTTATCAGACATCAGGATGAACTATAAGCAGCCATAACAATGCTTTTAGACTTGGCAAGTGGATAACACAAGCACAAAAGCTACACAGGTTCGGTAACAACATGTGTGTGTGTATCAGCATGCTTTAAGATGTACTACACATTTAAAAATCATACTTTTTGTAACAGTCTGAGTTTCAACTTCTGATTCAAAACAATTTGGTTTTTCTACCGTACTGCCATGCGTGCAGCTATTCTTGTTTTCTTTTTGATTTCCAGTAACATACAAATTGTTTGTAATTAAATATAATGAAACAAATGCTGACAGAAATGGAATGGAGTTTCACTCACAAGTATTCTCTCATATATAAGTGGTCTCTAAATGTTTTTATTTCTGTAGGATGCATTCCCTTCGTACAGGGATCTTGCAGCTGCAAAATTAAACCTCTGCCAAATATCAAAACCATATGTATTGATTTTTTAACTATGGGAACAGGCAACAGGCATCAGAGTTGATAAGACAAGAGAGAAATGCTCTTCAGTTGCTAGAAGGTTTCTGAGAAGTAAAGGAAATTCAGTTTTAATATAAAAACTGAAACCATTTAATTTTACTCAAATTTGAGATTCACTGTAACTTACGCATTCAGTTCATACGTTTAGAAAGCAAGGGCCAGATGTTGCTTCTGCTGCTCTAACAATCTACTCAAATCCATAATAACATTGAAAAAAAATTCCTCACTTAATTCCAATGAGGAGTGCAAAACCAAGACTGTTTTAACAAAACAGCAAACTACTACTACTACTACAAACAAGTGCAGGCTATTATTTTTTACATAGAATCCTTCCTTATTCAACTCATACGCTACTTTTTAAAATCACCCCATTTTCAACAAGATGCTTCATTTTGTGAAATTTTATTCTAATGTCAAGGAAACGTTCAACTCTGCTGGAAGAGAGACTTTGGTCTCAGCAGGAATATTCCAGTAAAATAATCCTAAACAAACAGGAAAAAAATAGTTTTCTTTGAATTGATAGTCACTTTATTTGCATTTGAAAGGCAAACAAATTATTATGTGTAAAACTCAAGTGCCTGATAAATTTATCTTTTTGTTTTACAATGATTTGCAAATGCTAGAAAATTAAAAAAGCAACCCCAAATGAGTGGGGAAAAAGATGGAGGAAGGGAGGAAAAGAAATCTTGTTTTGAGGGAAAGAAAAGAGAGGATCTCTTCCAGTATTTAATAATGTAGTGAACATCTCCTTGTTAAAATGATAAATTCTGAGTAATTTATACAAAACACACTAAAAATACAGATTTGAGTCAGCTTGATCAAAATAAACCTCAGACACAGCATTTGCCTCTTCCTTTTATGGGCAGATTCTAGACCTTTGGAGTGCATGCTTCATTACAGCCAAACTCTTTGAAGCATGAACAAAATGATGAGCTTATTTGTAATAGGGCCTCAGTCCAAAGAACCACTTGACTTGTGTCAGGAAGGACAAACCAACGCCTTAGAGAACTGTATCACCAGTTCAGTTAGTCCTCCTAAACCATCTGTGTCGTGAACTTCTGGCTTTCTCCAGTCAGCTCTCAGTGACACTGCATTGCTGTGGCACAAGGAAAGCTAAGGGAGGTAGGGGGGAAAGAAGAAAACAGTGACATTTAGAGGAGGTGCTGACTTCATATTCAATTGGACACAGATAAGGCTATTACTAAACAGGGAATGCCTAACATCCTAAGTTCCCATTAACCACTTGAAGCATGCAGAAGTAGCAGTCGTATAATAAAATACTGGCTTTGAAAAGAAAGAAGGCCTGGGGCTGAGGTCTGGAACAAATTCCTAGCCTGACAAGGACCTTTTAGGAACCTGGACAAGCAGCTGCACGGCCTGCAAGTCAGATTCCCACCCACAGGACATGTTTTTTTTTTTTCCTGCCAGATTTTCTCTCTTCTACCTCAACTGTAAGTGCTTGGGGTCAGGCCCAAGCTTCCCTAACAGCAACGAGCACAATGAGACCTTGATCTTGGTGGGGATTGCTAGGGAATACAAGCGGTAAAAAAAATAATGATGTCAGCATTTCAGTGCAGGATGTGGAGCTGCTTCAGAGAACTGCAGCTACAAGGCAGCGCAGAGAGTTGTACTGAAAACTGAGAATAGGACAATGTGAAATGGAATTAAAAATTACTAGGCTAGAGAAATAATACATTTATTTTCATTTTTTGACGTTCAAATCTGAAATTTAGTGGCCCGTAAAAGGGGTTGCCAGGCAAATCTGTGCTGAGGACCAATGTGCAAGCAAGTCCAATCCTTTTGGGAAGCATCTGCAGTATGGAGTGAGTGCTGTATACTCTGTCTGCATACGCCTACTAGCTCTAACACATTCTGGATGTGCCAGACTTGTTGCACATGCACTGTACAATTCCTTCTCTGTGCAAGCAGGAAATCCAACCTATTCTGAGCATGATGGACTTACGTTCATGCAGCACACCTACGTAAGATCTGATGTTTCCTGTCAGAGCCAGAGTCACTGAGCCTGTACTGCACAGCCAAGCCATAATTGTGCAGTGAACACATCTGACATTTCTGCACGTCTGTAAATCCTGTCAAAATTTCTGGAAGAAGGCTGCATCCTTTATACAAGGCCTATCCCAGGAATTTTGTGAGGTGTTATTGTACCTATACAATACCAATCAAAAAACTCTTTGCAAAACTCCGAGAGATGGCCTACTCCTGTAAGCTGGAAATGCACTTCCGACTGAAAAATATTTCTCAGCTGAGATCTTGGAACAGTATTTTGTTTTCTGGAGAGCTGCCAAGCATATATTGCATGCAAAACCAACATCCAAAACCATGCGAGGTCCACAGCTGCTAAGATGCTGAAATGCACTTGATCATTAATCCTGTCACACCCAGCCCAAAAATCAACTACTTTGACCTCTCCCACTAACGTCCAAAATGGACAGCTCGTGCTCTGAAAAAAACTGTCAGATGAAAAATCATAGTATCAGTTAGCATGACAGATCCTGAAATATTTAGACAGTCAGCATTTAAGAAAACTGAAGCTTAAGCAAAAACCCTGACTTTAAGATTGTAATGACTGGATTGAGGATCTGAACAAGAATTACTTATATAGCTAATCTTCAAAAGATAAAATGAGGTGCGTGTTTAAGTTAATTCTAAAAAGGTTAAATGCTAGAAAAGCCATTTATATTTTGTTCGAACTGTTAAATACAGGATTTGTTCATAAGGGACAAAACATCCTACGTTTCTGTCACTGGTTCTGTAGTCTATTCTACTATTACATCCCTAGTAGTTTTATCATATACTCATTTCATTCTCAACAAGAACAGATTTGAAAATATGCCTATGTTCTAGTAAGCTTCAGTGAAGCCTGGTTTTATAAATATGAGACCAAGTATGCAGGATCGCAGACAGTGAAGTCATAGAAGCAGAAGATCTATGGTGTGAACGTGCCACAAGGTTTTCTTTGCCAATATCTGCATTAAAATCTTGGACTTGAATTACACTATAGAATTACTAAATCTTGGGACAGAGCTATAAAACTTGTCTTTACTGTCTTATTGAGCATCATCACTAGGTGAGCAGTCAACAACTAAGCAAAAGGACTGAATTACCTTTAAGTCAGATAATGCTTCCTTCCACTGATTTTAATCAATTTCCTAAACAAGTTCCTACCCATATATGAGAACTAGCTTCCTTATATAATTCTCCTCTAGGAAAGATAAAGTCTCTTCTGTTCTGTGATCAACTCAAGCAGGGTTCAATAGTCAGCCTGTAGATAGCCTTATGTGGGCAAACACATACAGCCATGCTCTTACTTCATTTAGAAAGTTGAAGTGAATTGCTGGTTTTTACACCGTGTGTTGCATTGCTTTGAGGATAAAGCAATTGCTTTATCTTGCTCCTCTTCCCTTTTTTTATTTTTAAATTTTAATCCCCCAAACATATAAGCTCTATTACCTGATAAAAAATAGTGTGATATTTCTATTCTTGTTCATTATAGAAGAAGAATCAAATAAGTGAGTTAAAAATATCTTGGTTCATCCATTTCTCAACACACCTGCTGTTCTCCATTTCAGTCGCAAACTCTTCCAGGTCAAAATTGAAATCATTACTAGAGAAACCAGAATGATGAAGACACTGAGCTGCCAGTTTCTAATGCAGCCTTACCAAGTTACTGTCAATCAGTGACTGTAATTTTTTTTAAAAAAAGCATACAATGCTAAAGAAATATTACAAACAATTATCTTGTGTCCAATTGGAATGTTAGACCCCTGGACAGAAGGGTTCATTCCTTGCAGCCTGCCAACATTTTAGTAAATGACACTGGCCCTTTAACAGATGGGATACATGCTTCTTAGCTTGCCAGGATCCTAATAAAAGACACTGGCTTCTTTAAAATGAAGGACACATACCTCTCAAATTGCCAGTATCCAAATTGGGAGTCAGCAGTTTAAAATAAAGGCACTCATCAATCTGGCAAAATCAAGGACACGGCACAGAAATTTTAAAACAAATGGCACAAAGTTTCTCCTGACATTACTTAACTTAGATGAACTAAATACTTAAACACTGGCTAAGCATATCCAGTAGCAGCATTGTAGCAACTGGATACATTACCAGCTTTTAAGACAGTATGTATCAGCAGCAGACTTCAAGGGTTGGGGTTTGGATTTATTCCTTTTCCCCATCAAACCCATTAGCTACCACTTACATGGCTGATCATGCAGTGCATGACTGGAACGAAAGCAGGGCGTCTGTTCCCTGGGCACTGACCAGCATCACAGAGGCTGGCCCGTGTGGAAAGACCCTGCCTGCCCAAAAGGAACCTGCTTCCATTCCATCTCCCAGAGGCAGGATGCTCCAGTGAAGGAAAGAGACTTCTGAAAGCTTTTCCCATGCCCTGACAACCCATATTACTAAAACTTGGAAAGTTTTACAGCAACTACAGACATCTCTTGAGAGCCAACAAGTATGGGCTCTTAAACTTTTCTGATAGCAGCAATCAGAGGGAGACAAAGACCTTCCTTCAGCGTATCATGAAACGCATCTGGAGGAGTTGGGGAAGGGGAGAGAGGAGCTTCCTGAGCTTTGTCAGTACTTATGAACTGTCCCCAGTTCCTGAACGGTAGACATGGGGGAAAGCAGAAACTATAAATTCTCTTTGTCTGGAAAGATAACAAAGCTGCTAAGATTGAGCACGAAAAAGGAGTATTTTATGAACAAGACAGAGAACCAGGCTTATTCACATCAGCGGTTCTGTTCATTTCAGTCTCAGAGCCTTACCTCAGAAATATGCCAACTCCCAGCTGGCACACACCCAGCTTCTTGCCTTGCCCATCTCACCCACCCCACTGCTTGCAGACCCCTGCCTCTTCAGACTGATTTTAACCATTTGAACCTGCTTTCTTCCTGCTGTCTCTTGTCATACTCAGCATTTGTTGACTAGATATTTCTGTAACGTGCAGCTAACCAGCAAACTCTGTGCAGAAAAGAAGATACCTAAGTACAAAAACTACCATTTGATGGCACAGCCAGCTGAATCCAGAGAGGTCTGAAATGCTGGAAAACACAGCAGAGGCTGTCAGGAAAGAAGGGAGGAAGTTCTCGCTTTAGAGAAGTAGAGAAAAAAGTTACCAAGTCAGCTGGTCATGGGAACGGTCAGAGCTGAAACAGGTTTTGAAGGAACTGGTCTTCACCAGGTTTAGCAGAAGTTGGGATCTGAACAGCAACTACCACAGTGAAGTGCACAGAAACTGCAGGAGACAGACAGGCTCCTGTCAAACAGCAGCCCTGCCTCAGCCAGGAGACCAGTCTAAAGCTCTGTGTTGCCTGGACCTGATTGCCAGTGGGCACGGTCTGGGACATCTCCAGCCAGGCTGTCTGTCTGTCCCTTCAAGCAATCCCTTGCTTTGAAGTTTTTCATCTGATGAACAAAGATGCTGCCATCATTTACTCACCTTTCACGTTCATCTTTCATTTTCTCCAGCTCCTCCTCCTTAAGTACGCCTTGCTTTGGATTCCCCTTCTGATCTGTTTTCCCACTTTTATCTTCTTTTTTCTTTCCAAATCTGTTTAAGATATCAAGGAAGGAGTCAGGAGGAAACAATCACTAGTAGAAAAAACAGCACTTATCTATCATAAACCACAGAAATTTTAGGCAATCAGAACATGTGAGCTTTTATCATAGTCACACATGTATTTCCCACATTGCAAAATAAGTTACCAGTTTTAAACGGGTCATGTGCAACAGGAAGGACTGATTACAAATTGATTTGGACCCTGCAATTTTGAAAGCTATTGCTTGAAAAAGAAAGTTGAAAAGCCCCCCCCAAACCTGAAATGCAAGACACTGCAGGGCTGGACTACTAATAGGACACGTTTTAAAGTGGTTCTTCTTACCACAGGACAGCTTTCAAAGTAACATGCAGTGGCTGTGGTGCCAGCACTCAGACTGGACCATGTGTTCTGCTATTATCAGTAACTACTGTCTCTCAGTCATGTCTGACCTTAATTTAAGGATTTGTTTTTTGTTTAAATGAGGATGCAATCAGAAAGAATAAAATCTTGATATATTCTGAGAGTACAAAACTAGACAGTTCATAAGAGCTCTTTTTAAAACTATTTCTGGGTTTTTCTTTCTGCCTAGTAATACACTATCATGTAATATTTATGCTGTGAGAGTCCTCCAGAGACCCCAATCAGTTCGGGGGTCCCACTGTTCTATACACTGTACAAAGATGCATAACATAGGTCTGCTTTATGCAGCCTATAAAAGGTGACTGAACTGGGGAGCTACATTTCATTTCTGATGGAACTAGACAGAATACTGGGGTCAAGTATGTCGAATATGCTCATGAATTATGGGCCAAAAAGTATAAAAAACTTCCCCTCCTCTTCCCCAATTTGAAAGTCTCAGTTCCACAAGTAAATGATCAATCTGTGCCTTTCTGTACAAATTAATGTGTCCTTGCACGCATGACAACAATGTAAAGGAAAGTCATGATTTCTTCAGTAAATATAACATATTGCAAACTAATTACTCTGACTCAAACCTGCAAACTCTTCTGTGAAGGTCTGCAGCATTGCCTTGGTGATCTTTCTTTTACCCTTTTTATATTTCAAGTCAGCCCAAATTGCCTCAAGTGGAATAGCTGAACTACAGTTAAGCTGTAAATCATTGACTTTAGTTTTCTCCTCTGACCAAAGCAGAAATCTTGCAAATACTCTGTCAGGCTCATAAGTTAATGATCCAATTTTTTTGTGAATTTAATCAATAATTCTGAGCTTATGGTCAAATGAAGTTCTTAGGGACTCTGTCGCAAGTCTTCCAGGCAGTAAGAACTTGGTTAGAAAGGGAATGATGGACGTAAGAGACAGACATGTAGTGTGTGGTGCTAATGAGAAGAAGGGCAAATACTACAGGTAATAACATGAGATGCTTTATCATGGCTCTGCCATGGACTGTGCTGGGGAGTAGGAAGAGTCATATCTCAGTGCATGGTTTTCTCTTCCTTCTTATGTGTGGCAACAGAGATGGATGTTGTCTTAAATTCTTTGAGGGATCCTTTGATCAAAATATACATATACCACATCTACAAACAATCTTCGATTCTTTTTTTATGGTCCCCACTCATTTCAGTGCTTCCAGAAAGATAGCAGATACTTTCCATGCTTTTGCTTTTCCCAAATAGAAGGCAGCACACTGATTCCACTGCTGCTTTCTGAGGTCTAGCAGTCCCAAGAGACTGTGGAGCCACAAACCCCACCAGAGGGGGGTGGTGGCAGCAAAGGCAGCAGTCGGGAAACACGAGAGAGAGACAGAGGTCATACATACAGAGTGGGAAGATACAAAGTGAAAAGGGCTCACAGACACGAGACAACCCAGGTGAAAAAGAAAAGCTAGATGAAATTCTGCATTTATTGCTCTCTACAGAGATGTCAGGCAGCCAAACAATAAATTGCCTGGGGATGAGCACCAGCAGGCTGCACCTGAAACACCTCTGCTTTCTAACATTTGCACACCCTGGGAAGGTCTCACAGCAGTTTTCTCAAGAGGGGCTGTATTAGCACTTGCATCTTGGTCATAATCCAACTCGGGTACTTTGTTTATATTCAGTCTGCCTGCTTTTCTTCCATAGTTTCAATTATGGGTTTGTGGAGCCTCATATTCAACCGTAGTACATATTGATTTTGAAAACATTATTCTTGGGCATTCTGTATTGCTGCAGGGAGTTGGAGTTAGATACGTTTCTTACTCGAGAGAAATGTAAAAAAAAAATCTTTAACATACATCCCTTTCAAGTCTAGGCATTATTTCTTGCTTACCAGGGAAATACATTTTAAATAAAATAAAGTGACAATTTTGATTGTAATAACTGCCAACATGACAACTCTCAGCAAAAAGAGTGCTGTTTGCTGGTAGAGCTGCTCTAGCCAGAAAATTGGCAAGCTCCAGTGTAATAATTATAAATTGGGAATAGTCAGTTGGTCTTGATGAAAACAACTTTTGTTTTTTTGCTATTTTTGGCTTCAGATGGGATTTGTGCAGGCTTACAATTTTTACCTGTTACACTAAGTATACAGCATATAGCTCAAGGCTAGGGAAACGTTCAGATTTTTGTTGTCTTTTGCACATTGCAATACCGTAAAAATCCATTCTCTTTTATTATTATTGTAATATGTTTTTCAGCTTAACAAAAATCTTGCACAAGCATTAAAAAATAAAAGCAGCAAAAATTTAACACTGTTCAGAAAAGCAATATAGCAATATAGAGTAGACAACATTAAACCACAAAAATCCCAGCACCATCTCTGTCTGAATTTATACACCCTGTCCTAAAATTTATGGTCTGCTCACTCATGTGTTCTAATTGCCATGGGCTTCCAATGACAAAATTAACTTCCACTCATTGTAATTTTGCATGGATTTGCGCACTACAGGCCTAACGGCTCTCTACTGCTTATAGGAACAACAACAACAAAAAGAAGTAAGAGTACTTGTTGCCCTGCTGGGTCTGATCCTGTTCTCGGGAACAGGTATTAGTGTGAGGCCCTCCACTGAGTTCAACAAGGACAGGATAAAAATCTATTGTCAAAATTATACTGTAGAATTAATCAAATCCATATTAAAATTCTATGGAAATTGAATGGCTTTCGGATTTGAAATTTCCGATTCTCCAGGCAACAAATAATTGGATTGTGGTAAAATCTGCCTTCCACATTAATACTACTGACAGAAGAATAAAAACATTAATGGAAAAATGTATGGCACACATTTTTAAAGGGTCTGTTTTGCTATACTGTGCACAGAAAAATTCTCTTCAACTTCATATCTGACAGAATTGATACTCTGAAAACTTTATGTAGCAAACGGAGAAATATAACTAGAAGACCTGAAAACAAATGGAACAGCTGTATCCTCATTCTATACTGATTCTATATAATCGGTTTATGTCAAATGAAGCCCCTTGTAATCATAACAACAGTAAGGAAATAAACCCGTATCTTCCCAGGTTGTTTGAGTGACTGCCCCAGTTCTCTGATTATCCGCTGTAAATGCCTGGGAAGTACTGTTAAAGAAGTTAAAGCCCTAACAACCTTAGTATTCTTTTCAGTTGAGAAAATTAATATTCCAGCTACTCAGAGCATAGTCCTCCTGTAAACAGAAGTATAAAGGGATTTTCTTTATGTGATCAGACCTCAGATTGATTCATCCTCATGGGAAAAGCCCATATACAACAGTTGAAAACAAGCCGTGCAAGAGTGAGGGACTATCTCATTTCTATAAATTTCAAAGGAAAGTACGGGTACCCTGCAAATAACTAGCATTTTTTGCCTTAGAAGCATTAAATTAATAAAATCTCTGAATACCAAATGTGTGTCGTCTTTTTGCAGTATTTATTACCATTCAATTGACTATAGCATTAAAGCATACGTATGCTTCTTTTCAAGGCTTTCAAGGGATAAAAATTAGAACAAACCTTGTATAGGCCTGCTCTGTTATACTTGGGATAAACGTCTTATATGCAAGACCTAAAGCTGTGGTCATGGCAACACGTCGTTTCTGTGCCAAGCCGTGAGCTTCCAGATCTCAAATGTGTTGATATTTGCTTCAAGGATTAAAAAGCAGGCAGGTCTATAAAGTCCTGACTTCTAAGCAGGAGAAACATCTGGTGGGTGGAACCCTAAGCAGCTTGCTGACTAAATTCAGCAGTTTAGGTTTCCCAGTTAATTCAGTTGCCCTGCATCAGTAGGTGTCACTGCAGCTAACAGGGGACATAACGGAATTGCAAACATCTGTGGGGAAATAATTCAAGAGGGCATATGACACAGTCAAGCAAGATACAAAGCCTAACAATGTCATAAAATCTTGACATCTCCAGAAATGATCTGTAAAAAACCAGAGTGATTTGTAAAGTACATATAACAAAAGCTCTGGCTCCTAGTCATTTCACAGCAAATGGCGAAAAATGCCGAGATTATTAAAGCAGCTCCCTTATGAAAGACCAGAAATAACCCTTAAAATTAAATTTAAATGTAAGTAAGAATGAATGAGTGAGCAAGAAAGATAAAGATACTAATAAGGTATGATTTTCAGGTCCACACAGGGACTATAAAATGCTTATTAACTGCCACTACTGCCGCGTGTTTTAAGTTATTTTATCACTCAACTTTACAGCAGAAGAAATACTCTAGAAGCGGTGCTGTGCTTTGATTAATCGCTTTCATACATACACTTTTACAGAGTATTAAACATTGCCATAAAGATCCTTAGTGAGTCAGACTTGTTGGTGATTACAGGCCAGGCTCATTTTACATTTATGTTAATAGCAGCATTAATGAAATACATCTTTTACCTTTTTAGTGGCTCTCTAAATACCTAAAAGGTTTGTTATTAAATGTTTACTTATTGGGCAGAAGCATGCCGTTGAGTATTACACCAGTGGGACCAAGAGCTCTGCAACAGCTGAAAAAACTACAGAAAGAAGAGAACATGTTTCGGTAAAACACGTTTCGACATTTTGAGAATGGAGCACACACAGCAAGGGCTGGGCAACACTCTTCAAATCTTTACCAATATCCCAGTAGGTGAAAATACCTCCGTGATACAAGTTAAATTTCTGGTAAACGGGCAGCTCTGCGCAGGGGCCCGAGAGCCAGGAGGGGTGAGCATCTCTTTTCCTTGCCCCATTGCCAGCCTCGTGCTCCCAGTGACTGGATCCCGTTCCCTCTGCAGAGGATTCAGCCCCAGCGACACCGGAATGCCCCAGTGTATGAGACCTATTGCAGCAAGACCTCCTTATGACAAAGCCTTGCCCAGGTGCAGGTTTTGACCTGGCCTCCCTGCTTTGGCAGGGCAAGAGAAAAGCCCTGGTAAGACGACGAACACAGGAGAGGGCCATTTCAGCCCCTGCTCCCAGGTGGGTAGTGCCTCCAGTTCTGGGGAAAGGGAGAGGAAGGGGTAAAATGGGAACACCACTGCTGGGCTGGGCAGTGCCGTGTAAACATCAATGCTGTTTGGTAAGTTGGAAGGAGGCTTGGAAAAGAAAAGGAGAAATCCACTTTTAACTAGATTCAGTGAGGTTTGCTTGCAGGAAAGAGTTATGTGGCTAGCCTGCTGCCTCCCTGCTCGCCCACTGGCGGGGGCTTGGTCCCAGGGCAGCGCCACGCTAGAGCCAGGCGGAAAGAGCAGCACTTTCCACAGCGAACAACCGGGCACCTTCTGCAATCACAACCAGCTCCCATAAAAAGGGAAAAATGGAGGCACACGACAATTTTTTAAAATGCTACAATTATTATTTGTATTTTGCAAATGTAGCTAAAATTCATGACTGTGAGTATCCTCACTTTTAGCCATCTTCAAATTATTTTGGGAGATAATCCATATTATTCTAACAGTGTGATCAAAGTTAAACTGGTTATGGTCAGCAGGAAGAGACAAGGTTATGTAGAAAATGCAAATATAAAGAAATCCACATTATTAACACCAATATATGTTGCTCCTGTTATGTCAACATTAAGTGAACAAGTGCCTTTTTTTGTATTTTTTTTTTTTAATTTATTGTATCAGGCTGCTGGAGCTACAATAAAATGACTGAGCTTCCAGATCCAGTCTAATGGGAGTAAAACTTATCTTTTTAACGACTCTGATTAAACACAACCTCCCCCACCCGTTTATTTCTTTGATGCCCAAATTAGCATCTTTTCTGCAGCATGCTGAATTAATTAGTACAGTGACAAAGAATTAGTCCAGATAGGATCAAAGCTGAAACCATATTTATCTGGAATTTGAAATTAAGAGCAGAGGGTATTAACCCTCAGCACTTCAAGGAGCTTTCCACATGGCATACTTAGTAAGCCTTCCAGGAGTTCATTCAAAATAAATCAACAGTGCAATTTTTTCCCCACTGAAGTTTTGCTAAAAGGAAAATAAATCCGCCATGAAGCCTGCTACAATGGGGAACTGCCTTTAATGCATACCCTGTACATGCTGCTTATTATGTAACTTGCAGGCATCAGTAGAAGAAAGCAAACAAAGCTGAGAAAAGACGGTTAATCACATTTGTATTAATGCTTGGATCATCACATTGTTCACAGACTTAACGGCTAATGAAAGAATTTCCAGCACCAAATCCGAGAAGCTGCTTGCTGTAACGCCTCACAGGTAAATAATCTATATTCTTCAATGGAGAGGGTCACGTGCAGAAGTGAAATGTCAAACAGAAGCCCTAAATTAGACAGTGAAGTTTACTCTGAGAGCATGAACCACGCGGACAGCAACAAAAGAAAATCTTCATTGCTGCTATCATTGTCTCAGATATTATCTGTGTTTCAGTATCAGATAAAAGACTGGATGCTGTCTGCCATGTGAAATGCAAGAAGTTGTTCTTCTGCCTAGAAATTGCAGAACAAAGGCAATCTAAATAATCACCCCAAAATCTTTTGAGCCATCATCCTCCCTAAGCCTTTGAGCCCCTTATCCTTAGTTTTTAAATGTGGAACTTGCTCTTAATTTAGATGGAAGTGAGATACTGTAACTCGTTCTGGTAATTAGGTATTAGGAAATCCTTACCATTGGGGCAGTTCTGTCCATCTGTAGCATATATCAAATCTTACTTCCACAGCATATGAAATGACCAAAGACAAAAACCAAGGAACGTGATGGTATGCTAAGATGGGCCACCTGAGTTAGAAGTGGCTGCTGCAAAACCACAAAGTCCATCTACTGAACCAATGGAATGGAATAACTCTCATTGGCTATTATGTAAATATAGACAACAGAAGGCAGCTATGAAGAGTCAACTTTCATACTTCAAGGAACTTATTTTTAGAAAAGTAGTCTGAGTGTTGGAGATAGTGTTTATGAAGATGGGTCACCACTATTATTATCTGACCAGGAAAATCGTAATGTTGAATGGCAGCTATGCATCTGTTTCCATTAAATGATGCTTCAATCATCTGACGACCATGTTATTGGTCTTTTTGGTCACCAGTACAAGAATTCTGCATCCCACATCACAGACATCAAGAAAGAAAAAACTGCAATTATGGAGCACAGCTGTGATTTACAGCTTGATCAGAAGAAGGAAAAAATTGATTTATAGTCTGTCCAATGCAACAAGCCCTGCCTGCTTGTCCACCAGACTGTGGAATTACCCTCCATTCAAGTAAGGAATAATTCCCATATATTTTTATTTTTCCCTACTTTCATACAGCATCGGCCATTTTCCCCTCTTGGTTCCACCGTACAGGCAAGTAATGTCTTCTGAAGTGAATACTAATTCTCTCCCAGACAGCGCACAGAAACACATAGCTATGCCTGCTCTGTATGGAGTCTGCAAATGCCACCTGCCAACCCCAGGGGAACGTGATAATCACACCTGTGGCCTGGGCATGGTAACTCCATGTTCAAAGCAAAGGAAAAGGACCAGAGTATTAAAGCCCTTGACTCTGCTTTCTCAATTCCTATTTCATAGTCACCCATTTTCTCATCCCTCCAATAAAAGAAAAGCAAGGGCAGGCAGGCAGTTAGGCTAGCAAGAAAAAGATAAATGCAGTTTCTGACTGAACCTATTCCTCTAAGGTTCAGTCAGTAAGACAAAGTAGGAGACAGAGCCTCCCTGTGCAGTCTGTGGATGTTGCCAGCTGCCCCTCCAGAACTACCTGCTGACTTTGTGGTTTTTCTCAGATGTGGGTTTGGAAATTCTGCAGTCAAGTGAGAGCCAGCACACCTCAGCATCCCACCAGCAACTCCAGCCCTCTGCAGGTAACCGAGAACCACTTGAAGGTGGGACAGGGAAAAGACCAACTGAAGGGAGCTAAAAGATAGCTCTTTGGTTGCCAAACTTGATAAGAACAGGATGCTGAGTTTCTTCTTTAGTTTCATGCTGTCTCCTCTCTTTCCCCTACTCCTAGCCTCATGACCCCAGAATTCACCAAAGTATCAACTAGATATGTATGTATAGTATACGTATGTATTATGCATGTTTATAAAGGGAAGGACTTTTCATTTTTCTCATGTCATAACTCTCATGGTATTTGGTGCTTTCCTTAGCATTTCAGCTACTGCAGCACTATATGAGAATCTCCACTCACACTACAAAACTTTTTGCTCAGCCCCCTTGGCTATGGAAAAACAACATGCAACTGTGACGCTATCAGAACTGTAGATACAAAATTCATGAGGCAAATTAAATACATGACATTTGCAAAACAAAACTGAAAACCTCCTACATTTGCACTCAGAGCCATGATACTTCGAGGTGTCAGACTTGCTAATCATCTCACCACTGCAATACTCACCACCTTCTCAACCAAACCGCATGCCTTCCTCCCCTTACATGCCACAGTGGGGATTTGCTGGAGCTTATCTGACTTTCATGAAGTGAAACCGCTCATTGCAGGTTCCAACGAGATTTCCAGGAAAAACATGGCCCTTAAAAAATAGCAGGAATACAGAGGACTCCCCTGTGCTTCAACTGGGACACCACCCCAGCCTTCATGAACACTCTGTTCTCTATGCGAATGTAGCGACTCTCTGGTGACCAATTAACATTGAGCGTATATCAGCATATCCATTCTACAAATGAAGAAACTGACACACGAAAGGTAAAAATGACTTTGCCCAGTTTAAAAGGTCCTATTCTCTTTCTCTACTGATCACCTCAGAGCTATGATTACATTATCACTGCATATCTACCTGCCCCATTTTCCAACCAGTTTGCTATGATGCTTTTCCCCCTTGACTATTCCCCCCCTCCCCCTCAGTCATTCCCACCTCCTCTCCTAACACACTCACTCTCCCCTTCCCTGCTCCACACTCCTTTCATACGCTCTGCTGCTGCACTGCTACAGAAATACCTCTTCCTTGAGATTTCTGCTGGAGACTGCAGGAAAGGAATGTGTCTTGGGAACCAGCACTCTTGCCTCTGAGACGCTGCCCAGCAATATGCGGTAGAGACACGCAGAGATCTCTACAGCAGCTGAGCTACCAAAAACGGTCTCCACTCTTTCTCAGCGGGATGCATTAGCCTGTATTTGAGCTCTGCACTGCTCAGAGTGCTTGAGAAACTCCGAACTGAGAGATAGTACACAGTGAAGAGACTCTTTCTAAGGAAGACTTGTAAGAGGGAGAGAGATGGTTCTTGAATAGGAAAGGAAGGTTGTAAAGGCAAAGAGAACACCTAAGATAACTTGTTTTTAGGTTCCACAATGAACTTCTGAGGTTAAAGTATCACAAATTCCACCTCTGCACCTCTACTATAGCTGACGTTTTTACAAAACAGTAACGTTCAAAACAATGCCAAAATAAGAATGGAGTGATATATACTGTATTTAGACAGACGTGTTTCGGCATAATAAATAATAGATGGTTTTGCATTTTTAAACTGTCAAAATCCATCCTTCTGATAAATAATGTCTCCCCTCCCTGGCCCTGGTTATTGTACACTACTAATTAGACATAGTAGTTTGTGGTTAACATCCTTCCCTACAGATTTATTATTAGCTCATATATTCTTTTCAGTAGAATTGTGCTAATGGTAAGGTCTGCTGGAGGCCACTTGCATGAAGCCACTGGGAGGAGAAATCTGTTTGCCTGTCAAAACAGTGGCTATCAATTAGAACTGAAAATGTGATTCCTTTAAGTGTCCTGGATGGTAGCAGAGATTTCCAGCGATGGATTAGGGGGCTGAATCACTTTCATATAGTACTAAAGGAAGCTTTCAGACAAACAGCTGTCCACGTGAAACAAATTCACCACTATTTTTGAACAAGTCCAGAAGAACCAGTCTGACCTCCCTCTGCTACTTTCCCAGAAATCCCAGCTTTAGAGCATTTCATGTGGCATACTGACAAAACCAATACTAGATTATTCTGTGGTTTTCTTAGGAAAACGTGGCTTAGGATAGCTATAGCAACAGGAGAAAAAAAACAATGAAGTTTCTGAAAGACACGATGCATTAAAAAAGAACCAGTGAAACGATGCAATTCCACCGTTCACTGATTCGGGATGCAGCCCTGGCACACAGAGAGCAATTTCCCCTTTGATACAAGCACCCAGCTCTCATTAGCATCAGTTAGAGCTGTGTGGACACACTGATGGGAATATGTTCCCCCGTATTTTGCAGGAAATTAACACCACTCACTTGGGGACTGAAGGAGGCACTGTCTGTCACTCTCAGGCAGCCTCTTTGCCAGTTAATTAAGCAAAAACCTCTGCCACAGATCTCAAGAGGAAGCTCTTCCCCGTTCTCCTCGGTACAGAAAAACTGCCACAAAGCAAAATGTCAGGAGCAGGAGCTGGGAAGTGATGATATTCAGGGAAGATGAACTTCAGACTGCCTTTGCCAAGATCTTTTGCCACTATTTTTTGGTAGATTTTGAAAATTGTTATTAGAAATCAAATTGATTAGTTATAGCTGAGTTTAAGCTTTAAGAATGATTTAAGAAAGTATTTTCAACTCTCATACATTGTGGCTTTTGGTTACTGGTTATTTTCAGGAGAGGCTAGATGGCATGTATAAAAACAAGTCAGCAAGACTGCTAACCCTCCAGGACTCCACTCCTAATTTCGTGCCAAGAGAGTGACTAATCAATACAAGAAAAAGCAAAGGTCTCCACCATACTCCCAAAATGTGGCTCTGGCAGCTAAAGGACAAGGGTTCAGGATGGGAAAGGTTTCATCCAGTTGCTACACAATAGACTGTCTCATCAGGTTAGGAAACTAGACTGAACATATTAAAAACCTTTCCTCAGTGCCATTTTATAAATAAAGAATAAATATCAGAACTAAGTGACTAAAATTTTTAGTCAATTACATGAACTACACAGCCGTCATATCTGCTTTCAATAGTGAACTATGCGCCAGAAACTTTCTTTATAAGGTTTCAGTGAAGACCTGGCAATCACTTCTGTTTCTTGAATCTTAAAAGCAGTAATTCTGGAGCAATCAGATAGAGAAATACATTTTACTGGATAAGGTCAGAGAAAATTGCTAGAATACTGCTTAAAACCACGAAGTACTTTTATTTTGCTGGCTATTACAACCACGTAGCTTGAAGTTGCACAAACAACATAAACAACCCAGATTCCCAAAACTTTTTCCTCCTTGCATATTTCTTGCCTTTCACACATTGACTCCCTGCCACAGATGTTTATACACTATTTTTAGAAGATTTATTTGTTATTGGTGTTTATATTGCCAGCCTGTTAATTTGTGTGTGACAATGTAGGGAAAAATCTCTCTGCTTTCTTGTTCAGATACAGCAATGCTTTGTTCACCACACAAAGGCTTTGACTTCTTTTCTCACTACCCCCACAGCTCCATGTCCTATGGTTATATTCACTCATACAACTATTTGCAGTACTAAACCACTGGTGCTAATTTTACCTAGTGACCAAATTGAGGACAGATACACTACAAATTCTGCACGTTATCATCTCAGCATAAAAAAGTTAGTCTGAAAAAAAGCTTAATTACAAGGGTGATAAAACAAATGTTAAATTCAAAGCTCATAGCAGTATAGAAGGCTGAAGAACACAGATGAAGTCTGCCACTCATTTCATTAAAACTTCTGGACACAGGAGATGCCAGAAGAAAACAGTATCACTGCATGAATGGTGTTGATAAAAAACTACTCTTGGGTGTGTAGTCAGTCAAGGAACTTAACTCTCTTTTGATTCCAAACTGTGCCTGATTCTACCACAATTTCTCCTGATTGTACTAGTTATTAGCCTGTGTCTATCAAATAATTTGTAGGGAAAAACTCTGGCTTCCAGGTTACCCACGAATTGAACACAATCAGTATTCATTACAATGAACATTCTGCTTATTCATCATTAACTGCAACTGATTACATGTATTGTTTATACTTCTTAACTGGATAACTCATTGTTTAAAAACTACTTTCACAAGCAGAGGGGAGGAGCAGCCACTCTGCGCTTCTTGAACAAACACGTTTTGGCCACAGGTCCAAAAGTTTACTGCATAAAAAGCCCCCACAACACTATGAACACAGATTTCACCACACGAGTGCACACAGTTGATGAATTATGTTTAACTGAAAGTATTTAATCTGTAAAACAAACTAGAGACCTGACTGTGAAACAACTTAGGCATCCCGATTTCCATTTCTTTGGCTGTATCCTTGGTCTTCTATCACAGTAAACTGTGAAAAAGGTGCCTAATTTATCAACTATATACCACTCATTTTTTGATCTCTCTATGCCGCTACTTCTTTCTATTTATTAGATACAACATTTAAGACAGATTTTTTGTCATGATAATTGAGTTGCCTTTGTACTCTCATATTATTGTTGTGCATCTAGACAACTGCACCAACGATGTACAGAATTTTAGATGAATCTGCATAATTGATTTATAGTGCCATGATGCTGTTACTTTGTTGTGGTCCTAAAACTAAAAAGCCCAGTTGCCTGGCCTCAATTTTGTTCTTCTTCTCATGTGGGGAAATGAAACCCTTTTACCTCTTTCCCTCCAGTCGTACAATTTCCTGCCATTTTCTGTCTCACTTGTACCACTGTCTCTTGTCCAGCTGCTGCTGAATAGACAACTATCACTATAAATATAGTCCAGTGATCCTTGGAAAAAAGAAACAACAGGATATAGGAATGTAAAGCAGAAATCATGGTCAAATGCAAGGTCCTGAATTTCAATAACTGGAAGGCTGTGCACCTGGAAAAAACGTTCTCCCATGTCCACTCACAATAGCTGGAATTAACAACTACACCTTTTATGCTGTTAGGCATACTTCCCCGAGAAATTAGCTGGTATATTTTCTAAATAAGCAGAGTAGTAAAAGCCAGTTAATGCCCCAGTGCTGCTATTGGAAATCCTTAACAAAAATCGCTAGTATTTAACAGATTGGTTGAAATTTGGTTCCAAACAGGGGACTTTCATGTTATGCAGAAGACAGCAAGAATTTTGTCTTATACAATGCGGCTAGTACTGTTTGAAATTGAAATGAAAAGGGAAAGGTAAAGAAACTGAGATACCTAAAGGTTCTCATCTTGCTTAAGAAATGCCCAGAAGGTGGAATGGAGAGCCTGAGGAGCAAAATGCCTGGACAAGGGAAGAAAGTAAACAATAGATTTAACTGTGCTAAGGTTCAAAATATTTGGTTTTTGTTGATTTGAATACAAAAGAACTTAGAAGTGGTATCTAGGCTTAAGCAAAAAAAGACAAGGAAAATATAAACGTGGGATGAACAGACATCAAATATCTGTGTGACTTGTGGAGGAAGATCGCTGGGGAAAAGGAAACACTAGTATCGAGATAGATGCCCAACAGCACTAACGCCTATGCATTAAATATCTTCACCTGCAAGTTAATTTTATTTCTGTTAACTGCACTTTTTAAAAACATATTTAGTGGACACCACATTCCAATTTGTCTTATCAGCACAACTAGTCAAAACCAAATATACACAGAGGCCTGAACAATACCCACCTGGGAAATCCCTTCTCCTTTTTCTAGCAGTTACTCTCCTGAATCTAAGCATGGCCTAGGAGACAGAGCATTTGCTTTCTATGTTCTTGTGGTTCCAATCACAGCACATGCTAAGGAATGTTAATTTCCCTGAGGCAGGGCCAAAGGAAAAAGGTCTATTTCAATCTAGCCCATCTTTTTAATTCCCCCAGTAGATGCAGTGTTTACCATTTTACAGGACAGCTGCTTGGAACAAATGCAAACACTGTGTTTGTCCTGTGGTATTCAAGTTATCACATCAGAGAAACTCCATGTCTCCTTTCAACAAAAGAAGTATTTCTCAGATGCATTATTTTCCTAAATATCAAACATAGAGAGAAAACTGGTTGAAAGTAATCTCAATGCAACTTTATCAAGACGTGGAAAAGTCCTTCTAACAGGAAAGCCATTAAGACAAATCAGGAAAGGCCTCTCCTGCCATCATTAAATAGTAACTTAAGCACAGGATTAAACTTAGCCAGATCACTTATGCTATTAATGACCCAAGTTTTTGAACCAATCTTTATCATATCTCTTTATGTTTGAGAAATAAAGCAAGCTCTTAGATCCCTCCTCTCCTGAATCATAACTGTTTCCAAGAAACTGGTGCATTCCACCTTTTTTGAACCTTATACCTAACCCCAAATCAGGACTCAAAAGTAACTCAGAACCCCTATTCACGAGATGAAGAATCATAAATCCTACTTAAATTCCTTTTATTACTGGCCTTCACCATTACCCTCTGGGCCTTTCGATAGCCAGCAAGAAGCTCCGTTCTTTGAGCTCTCCTTTCAGATCCAAACCACAATCTATTATTAAAATTGTCTCACCTAAACCTTTGCCATGTTTAAGCCATGTCACTGCAACGCATCCTTGTCCTTGCACAGAGTCTACAGAAGTCCCCTGGCAGAGACTTGAGTTCATTTGCTCACATGTGCCCTTCAGGCTGGGAGTATGCAGTCCGCTAGAATGCTTTTCACTTGACACTTGTTCATCATGCTAAGACCAGCTGAGACCCTCCACTTTGAGACAGACTGGAACATTTTCTTACTTGAGGACCAACATCTGTGAAACGTACTGAACTTGGAGAACTGTCAGGTCCAGAGTTCAGTGATGTTCGGAGAAGAATATTTTCTTCATTTTTTTTATTTGTATTTTTGTGTGTGTGGTAGAAGACAGAGAGGGGGGAGAAGAGGGAGCTGATGTAGATTGACATTACAGTCAGAAAGCATATGATAATGACTATAAAGAGGTTCAGAGGTTTCTAAAATTTTATAAGATGAACTACATAACAAGGTAAGTGCTTTAAAACAGCACTAATTTTAAAAGTGCAAGCCGTTACCCTATTTCCTGGAAAGTTGTCAAACACTAAGACAGAAAAGAAGGATGAACTCAGTGGGATAGCTCAGTGTTAAAAAAGAACTAGTTTGGCTTCTCTCATGAATTCACCATCATGTAAACTGTGTGATCTCTCCAATCTACCAACAGAACAAAAGTTTAATCCATGTGAATAAGTGAATGTGTCTGTTTCTACGACTCTCTAAAGCTCATTAAATCCTGCAAAACTAGAAAAACTGATGCTTTCAACACGTATTTGCCACTAGTGTGAAGCACTCCCCTCCCCCCAAGCCTTTTTAATTTTGCTTATAGAAGATGATTTCCAAAGGCACAAAAGTTTGGCCTTCCCAAAGCTGCAGAAGCTGTCGGTTCTCTCCCACTGCCCCATATGCTCTTTAAGTTTTTGCACCAAAGCAAGAACGAATTTTCTCCTGCAGCACCTTAGAAAAGCAGTTATTAAGAAAACAGTGGCACTTCTGAACCGGAATGGATAGGACCCTCTAGTAACAGATTCTTCTGTACTAGGAAAGAAGCCTCATCAGCAAGGCGGCAAAAAAGAAAAGAACGGATGGCAGAAACTTCTTTAGCTGCCTGGATCCTCACGGCTCTGACTTCCTCCTGTTTCTGCCTGTCACCCTCTCCTAGAACAAATTAAAAACAAAAAAGAAAACTCAACACTGCTGTTGTGCACGACAAGGTTCAGCAAGCTTCCTGATCAGCTGAAGAATGTGACAGCCCTTTTTGTATTGAGAATGCTTTTCCCCCTTGCTGCAGTTGGAGTATGGCAGCAAAGGGGCTGCCAAGGAAGCAGTAGGATGCAAACAGATTCTTTCCCTGAAAACTTGTTCTTCTGGGCAAAGGCTGGAGGTCGTGGGCTAAAGCTAAGTTTGAGGTAACAAACTATATTAGCTACTACGAGATTAACAAATTTTCAGCTATACTGCCTGCATACTGATAAAAGGTTGTTTCCCCCTCCCCCTCTTTATCAACAAAAATAAGTCAGTATTGGAACAAGTGGAACTAAAATCAGAATAAACAAGACTATTTTGATCTGACATTAATTGTATAGTAAAGCTTGTTTCGTGCAAATTGTGCATGCCAAAGTTGAAGAAAAGTGAATATAATAAATATAGCCAGAACTTTTTTGTTCCCACCTACTTTTAGTTCAAGAAATCCTTAGAACTTCTCATCCGAACTCTTAAAAGAACCCAAAAAACACACATGAAAGACCATATCTTGTACATTAACATATTGAAAAAGGATGTTGCAAGGCTGCTGCCCAATTTTCTTTTTCAGCATCCCTCTCCTAGGCAGAAGGCATTCACAGTGGAAATGCCACCACTCTGCTTTTATTCAATGCCAAAAATGTACCTATACAAACCTAGAAGTCCATAATGCTCTGTTTGATAATGAAGCAGGGCAGGCAGACTTGACTACCTTCCATAAATCTAGCCTACCTAGTATTTTTTCCTGTTATTAACTCATTGGCGGTGTAGATTTTTCAAGAGCTGCAGAGAATCAGCTGCAGTTGGATATAGGGGATCAGCACTAGCCACTGCTGGGGATCTCAGTCCCACTGCTGTCCCAGGAACATATTCCTTCCAGCTTCCTCAGATATCACTGTGATTTGCCACTGCCACAGTTGCAAAAACACCCAGCCAGATATTTCCCATCCCTATAATCCCAGTATCTCCCCCTTTACATTTCAGCTCTTCAGCCAGTAACACTCATGAGTTCCTCTTAATAATATTGAAGCTTGCGTTAAGTACTTGACTTTCCCTTGAAAGGATTCAAACGACCACCCGCCTGACAAATATCTCAAGCCATTCTGCACAGCTCTAGCCAATATGTGGCTCAGGCCTCCAAAAATCGGGGCTGGCACAGCAGCACTTGCACGAGTGAGCACCGGGAGAGCAGGGCTGCCAGCCAAGCACCCCGTATGGCCACAGCCAGCGACCAGCGCTACCGGCTCCAATCGACAGCAGTGCACGTACAGGCAACCTCGAACCAAGCAGTGCACAGGCAGCCCAGCTGCAAACGCAGACTTTCTCAACTCCCTTCTGAACTAAAAACAAACCAACTAGGCCAACGCAGGCTCTGGGGAGAACACAACTAGTGTCACTTACAAGTGTCAGAAACAAACAAAATGGCTATCTTCCAAAACACCGTTATCATCTCTTAGGTAGTTAGCCCTGCCTAGTATCAGGTACACAGGGAAGGATGGTAAAGACTGGTTTAGCAATTCAAAGAGTTACACACTTCTGCCTGTCTAACTAAAAGTCAGTCAGTGACCACTGAAATTATATCTCCCCTGACCCTCGCAGATGCGGAAAACAAGAAGGCAACAGGAACAGGAGCAATGGGAAGGGAGTCACGGTGTTCTCCATGGCTGGAAGCGCTGCAGGAAGCATCTCCTGACCTTCTCCAGCCAGGCTCCCACCACCATGGCACAGGGCAGCCAGCCACCTGGCAACCAGGGTCCTCCGTGGGGAGGAACTGGCACTTCTCTCAGGTACATATGTAAATGTTTGCCTACTTGGCTATAAATATATTTAAATATGCACATAATCATACCCATATGTAAATACCCCATATTTTGCAATACACACTTATTTAAATATGTACATACTTAAATAAGAATCCTAACTAGGAAACTGACTTCCCTCTCTCTTTCATCAATGTGGGCCCAACCCAATTCCTGACGAAACAAACAGGAATTTGTAAATTGTCTTCACCAAGCATTAGATTAGGCTTTAGAAGTCCCCCATGGCTCCCTCCTGTACATACGCTATCAAAATTCTCTAACAGCTTAATATTTCCTGAGGCCACGTATTGCAATGATCAGTTCAGACAAGGGAATATCAGGACACAGAGGCCTTGTGAGAAGAGAGGTCTGGGAGCTTCAAGCTAGTGAGAGAGGAGAGATTTCCTCCTGTGCTCCTTTCAGCATGTACTTTTTCATCAGATAAATATAAATAAGTAGCACAGCAGTTGTTTAGTGAGCAGCTTAGGGACATATTGTTCCCACTGTCCTAATTTTCCTGACACAATTGGTAAATTTAGTCATCTAATTAACAGTCTGTGCCATTTATCAGGTTACTCGTTGCTGTTTTTTTTTTAAGGCCGTCAATTAAGCTTTCCATACCTTAGACATATCCTCCATCTCCAGACTGAGTCCTAGGCCTCTCACGGAATGATTATAAATGCCTCTAACACATCCCCATTCTGTTTATATGGGCTTCACACAACCCCAGGGAGATGAACTAGGGTCACCTGTAAAGCTAGTTTCAAAGAAATCCTTTAAAACCTCTATGTGTGAGATGGAGCAGACCAAGCAGGAGAAAGAATGGAAGAATTTACAGTTCATCTCTAAAGAGTCAGCTGGGGTACACAGTCATCCAGTAAGAGCCACATTATAAAATATTTGCATATTTGTTGACATTTTGATAATTATATTCGCAACTCTTACTTTGTAGGCCTTGCTGTTCTATGTTTATAAACGCACACTTTTACCTTTGCTTGTTTATCCTCTTTTGTGCTAGTAGCTCTTACCGCTAACATGCAGGATTTTCCATAGTGAAATATTTAACCCTAGCAGTGACACTGTTTGATTTCAAGTCCCTATTATCACAGAGGGAGCAAAGGAAATTAAGAGTATTCAAATGAAAAAGAAGATTTTTTACAAGTTCATTGCCACACACAGATACAAACGCAGCTTGTAACGCTATGACAGATATACAAGTTTTGTTTGCAAAGTAAAGAGTCTTTGACCAGATCAATGCTGCAGGCCAGCACTAACACGAATCCTCTTTAACAAGCAGTGCATTTATTATCACTCCTTGACAAAAGAATAACAATCATGTAGCATATAAAGTGTACCCTCTTACTCGCTCTCCCCACACAGGCAGGGTAAAACGGGTCTTCTAGTTTATGCTTAGCTAAAAAAATACAGCTAAAATGTGAATATGCACCAAATTTCTATAATGATGTTGCAGTCTGAGAACGGTAAATGCAGCTTGAAAAAGAAAAGTCCCAAGAAAAAATTAGGTTCTCTTCACCCCTGTTTTATGCTCCTGGACCATCCAGATAATTGTCAGATTACTACTACCAGAAACAGGCAAAGGAAGAAAAAAACTCTGCAGAAGTTTCAATTCATACCCGCTCAGATGAGAACAACGCATTACTTTTTTCTGTCAGTAGTAACAATCCAACTAAAACCGCAAAGGTAATTACCTTCAGGGTCATGCCTTGACCACATGAAACCTGTTTACAGAAATGCAGGACACTAAAAATCAAAAATACCTGCAAGGAATGTTTACGAGACAAAGACAACCCGTAACATTATACAGTGCCAAAGAAAGGTTTGCTACACCTTTCTTTTTACACATGAGCTTTAAACGATCAGTTTTTAGGGTGCGGTTGCTGTTTGCTTTGGCAACTTCTATGAAGATGATGGGGTGTGCAGCCCCACATAGAACTAGAAGTAAAAATTCTGTCCAACAATCAAACAAGAAAGGCCCCCGCTATGCCTTTCAGCAGCTTGCCCAACTTCACGTGGAGAAGTCTGACCTTGCTGTCTGTAGCTCCAGGGTAGCCCAGCATTTCTGCTCTCCTGGGTCCCAGAGCCTTGGAAGGAACCGTCCAGAGCGGCCCCTGAGCAGTCTGCTGGGGGAGAGAACTGCCCAAGGGAGCCAGGAGGAAACCCAACAGCCCTTCTTTATCACTCTGCTCCCAGCTGCAGCCTGCTGGGTGATGCCGGGGCTTCCAGGGTCCTTAACTCCGCAAGAACTGACCACTTGCGAGTACTCCGGGCTCTCTGGAAAACAATCTCAATGTCAAGGTTGGGTGCGCAGGTAAACTAAATAGAGTTTTCAAAAAATCACTAATGCTTTTCAGTGCCTTCCTCAGCCCTCCCTGAAATATCTTTCGCTGGTTTCCAATTGGGCTCCAATTATCCTGCCTGGAGATGAAACGAGGGGCTCTTGGACATAATTTAGTAATAATAAGCTGGGCAATACATGAGTTTTAAGGCTTTCTGCTTCAATTCTTTTGTTAGTTCTTTCATGCCGTGGACAGATTTCTACAGGAAAAGCAGTACCCCAAGCTTGCTGGAATTGTGTTGGATGCATGCTTGGAATACAGCCTGGCTGATACAAAGAAATTTGCAGCATTTCCTATCAAGCTATTCACATCAGAGATCATCACAGAACTCCAGAAATTCAGGTCACAGGGAGGTTAATTTTCTGAAAGGGATAAAACATTAGGATTCAAAATAAAAAAAGCATTTTACAAATTTAAGAACAAGGTTGTGACCAGTGGCTAGTGAAAATCTACAAAACGTCTGTGAATAGAATAATTATTACTGGTTTCCAAGGTGAAAGCTAGCACCTTTGACTGAAGAGTAACAACTAACTTGGGTTAGCAGAAACCTTGATTGAAACCATTATGTTTCACTCACTCTCTGTGGTTGGTCACGCCTAGGGAGACTTCCTTCATTATATAAAGCGTGTAAGAGATAAATGGAACAAAAATCTCTAGGAGTTAGGTCAGACAACGTATACCACAGTGACACATTTTCCTCTACGAAGCCAGAAATTTCCAGCCCTCAGACAAGATAGATGTGTCAAGTTTACTTTTCAGGGAGAAAAAAGGTGCTGTTATAGTTCTGGCTAACCTTTGTAGAAACCCTTAATTCACAGAACAGGCGTGGAATCTTGACTGGGAAAAGCTGATCTCCTGCTTCATGCCTTGAAGCTACTACATGCCTTAAGTACCCTGACAAGATTTTGAATCAGACAATAAGGATGAAACAGAAGAAGAGAGACTGTGGGGGCACAGGGAGGGAAGGGGGGGCATGAGAACAGCAGATGGTAACATTTGTTACGTTTCACTTTTACAGTCCAAATAAGTCTAAAACCCAAAGCAACTATGCTGCTCCGATGTAATTAAGTGCTTCACTAATGTGAAAAACCTTTCTTTATGAAACACAGCAGAGTACAGAAGAAGGTTGCCTCTGAATGGCCACTCCAAAAAAACACCCTAATCGAAGACATTTGCCAGCCTTATCAAATACAGATGCACAAAGTCAGGGGCTGGAGAGCGTATCTGTTAGCAACAAAAATTGGCAGTGAGTCTTGGGTAGATTCAAGTACCTTAAAACAGAATTCAACTCTTCATCATACAAAATCCTAAATAGATTTGGAGGTTCTTCAAAGTCCAAACACATAGAATAACGTTGAACACATGTTTGTCTTCAGTGTACTTTCAACTCAAACTCAAGTATTTAATAAACTAATCCAGACTAGTACTCTCTAGTACATGAGAAATGAGTATGAAGTACTGACCTTAGTGGTGGAGGGGGAAGGGGAAACGCAAAAGTTGGAGAGGATCCATCTGCATTTTACCCGCAAAGAAATGCCCAGCTTCCACAGCTAACTGTTAAGATCTTGAGAATGTTTGTTTTGTAGAATTACAAGCATGTTCCAAAAACTTGTGAGGCACTACATTTACCTCCGTACTAAGAAAAACCTCTCTTTTCTTTCAAAAGGAAAGTAATAAAATCCATTTTCTGAAGCATATCATGGGAAAGACTTCATTCTATGTTATCTGTGAAGAATTAAGTATGGCTACCCAGAGCACAAAATACAACTCAAAAGTAATGGGGTCTGTGACAAATTAAGACCTTCCTTTCATAGATTATAGTGTCACATTCCTGTCACATTCAGGCATTTTGAGCTACAAAGCCAACCTAGAGATTGATCGGACTATTTTTTCAATAATTGAAGGGATTATATGCCAAAATTTATGTTCCAGTTTTCTTAAAACTTATTGAGGATATTTTTCTGAACGCTAGAAAGAAATAAAATCAGATTTATGATTAAGCACTGCTTTACTGAGCAAGTTAAACTTTGGAGCAATGCTACAAAACAAGAGGAACAGTATGTGCATCTGACTCGTGTATTTGGAAAAAAGTAAAAATTACACCACTATAAATGGTAAAAAGTAAATGGATTTTTAAAAATACTTCTAGTTTTTGAGTATGATTCTAAGATATTTTTAGAAACCCAGATAATTCTTCTTACTGTTTTTTAAAAATTAACGATACAGAGAGATGCAACGACCACACTGATTTTTTTCATGAACTTCAAAAGCCCACCAACTACTAAAGCCTTATTTACTGAAAGGGGACCAAGAATCTTTTCTTGGTAAAATAACCTGTGACTGAACACACAATCAGGAACCTATGTGTTTTAACTTGGTCACAGGTCTCTACCTTCCCACAACTTAAAGTCTCTTAATCCTCTGACCAATAACATCCTATTGCTAAGATGAGGTTCTTGTCTGTATCAGTCTGCTTTTGTAAAGCAACTGCAGAGGTAAACAACACGACTGGCTCTTCCTTCCTCTGCCATTTAATAAAGGTCTGCACAAAGTTAACACAAAAACAAACTAAACCAAAAAAAACCCCAAACTATGACACCACTAAAAAAACCCCACAACCCAAACCCCGTAACACTGGACAGTTAGACTCAATCTAGAAGGCCAATAGCATCCTGGCCTGTATCAGGAACAGTGTGGTGAGTAGGACGAGGGAAGTGATTGTCCCCCTCTACTCAGCACTGGTGAGGCCCCACCTCGAGTACCGTGTCCAGTTTTGGGCCCCTCACCACAAAAAAGACATCGAGGTGCCAGAGCTGGTCCAGAGAAGGGCAACGAAGCTGCTGAGGGGTCTGGAGAATAAGTCTCATGAGGAGCAGCTGAGGGAACTGGGGTTGTTTAGTCTGGAGAAAAGGAGGCTGAGGGGAGACCTTATCACTGTCTACAACTACCTGAAAGGAGGGTGTAGAGAGGTGGGGGCTGGTCTCTTTTCCCAAGTAATAGGCGATAGGACAAGAGAAAACAGCCTCAAGTTGTGCCAGGGGAGGTTTACGATGGATATTAGGAAAAATTTCTTCACTGAAAGGGTTCTTAAGCATTGGAACAGGCTGCCCAGGGAGGTGGTTAAGGCACCATCCCTGGAGGTATTTAAAAGGTGGGTAGACATAGTGCTTAGAGATATAGCTTAGTGATGGCTTTTGTCACAGTTATGTTGATGGTTGGACTAGATGATCTGAAAGGTCCCTTCCAACCTGGGCAATTCTATGATTCTATGATAATCAGCGATCAGCAACAGAAATCTTTCCTGACCTCTTCTGAACTGCACAACTACATCTCCCTTGCTGCCTTAGGTAGGTTTGCTGTTTACCTTGGCAAGAGATGGGCAGCTGCCATCTGCCCTGGCCCTTGGATGGGGAAGATGTTAGTCCCAGATGAGAGCCTGGACACACGCTATCATCCAAGCTACCCTCAAGGTCAATAAGGTGGCAATGGCACAGTCCATCCTCAAAAGGTACTGTACCCCGGGGGAGGACTTCCCCGCTCAGATACCAGGCCAAACCTGCTACCAGGCCATCTGGTAGCAGAACACTCTGAATATCCAAAACCCCCTTTGAATCCTTCTACCTCCCAGCGCTGTTTTATTTATATATAATCCATCTTAGGTACTTATTCAGACGTTGCAATAAATAGCTGGTGCTTATAAAATGGTATACTGATATTTTTTGTAATAATTATTGCAACACTCCCCCCCCCAAGATAGATTAGCTGAATCATAGATGTGACTGAAAAACAAAACATCAGCCCACTTCCTAACATCTACTAAGAAATTCAGCTGCCTGACCTATGCTGCCCAAGTTCCCTAAACGAATATTTGGGAGAGGCAAATAAACAACGTAAAACAGTAAAGCTAAAGAGATTACCAATTTCTCTCTTATTTCCTGCTGATCATTGCCAGACTATGTTTCTGCCCCAAAGTGCAGGCTTCATTATTAAAGATGGACAGAATACAAGTATATTCAGCGGAGGCCGGCTGTTCAGGAAATAGCTATAATTTGGTAAATAGCATAATAAACACTTGAGCATCCTTGATGCAATGGGTAATGAGCCAGTGCAGCCATAAGTGTGTACATAACAATGTTAAGATAATACTGTATTTCACATTATATATCTATACACACACACTCATGTAGACATGTCTGTATAATATTTCAACTGTTATATTTGTTGTGCTCCTGACATAAATTTATTACTTTTTCCTCTGTCCTCAACTAGATACTTGCAAGAGAGAGCAACATTTTACTTCCATTCTCTGCTCTTTCTCTTCCATTTTACTTCTACTATACCTACATAAACCATCAGAAGCTTTTGTTCATCATGGCAACCGAATGCATTACGCTATGAAGCACCAGAGATCCTGGAACTAAATGCAATCTCACAGCAAGTCATCAGCATGTCTATAGCCCATGCAGTGGAAGGCGATTTAAATCCCCAGTCTGTTCTCCTTGCCACCATGGAGAATAATGACAAACCATAACATATCCCATTCATCTAACAGCTGAGAGGGTAATGAATTACAGAGATAATTCAGCCACTCATTATTAAAAGATTACAACATTAAAAATGAAGGGGTTTGGGTTTTTTTAAAGGCAAATGATCATGTTTTCATATAATGTGAGTGAAACAGTATACAGTATTATTGATTCCCCGCTATATTGTAAAGGCCAGCTTGTAACGAAGCCCTCAAATTGAATTAAAGTCACCAATTCTCTAGCCTGAAACTCAATCCCAGTTCATACTGTTTTACTCCAAATGCTGAAAATATCAGGATTATTTAATAGGAGTCTGTAGAATTTCTTGCTATTTTTCTCTGACAGCATTACCCATTTTTAATGAAACTGCAAATGCCCATAATCAATGTTGCTCAATACCATGCTTAGTCAGGATTTAAACAAAAAACAAACAAAAAAATCCTAGGAACACCCGGTGTCCCAAACCAGTCTACATTGCATGGTACAAACTACCAAAAAAACCGAAACTGGAACAAAGTGTCTACATGCTGGGCTTTTAAGCCTATGTAGCCCATGGTTCCAAGTGAAATATCAGTGGTTTCACTTCAGAACAAACCTGTTAAGTTTTAGTCCTAAATAAAAGTTTTTATCAAACAAGCATCAAGCCAGCCCTTCTATCCCAGGGATCTGGTTACCCTTAGACTTTTTCAGGTTAATTCAGTGACAGATGAAATACGTACATAACTGAAAGTGCTCCGTATGTACTACGGGTAAATGCATGTTTCCACAGGAGACTACTCAATCATTAGATGCAGGACGCAGCATCATCTAATATAAAGAGAGTTTTTAATATAGAACATCTGCAACCTTTCTATCAGCTCCATCTAAATGTCTACCCCGGGTCAATTAAAAAATACCTCAAAAGTTTGATTCATAACCTTTTCACTTTCCCAAATACATTTCTGCTGTTTGCAGGGTAGGAACTGGGAAGTGGGGAGAGGTGGGGGGAGTGGGGAAGGTCTATAAGAAAAATAAGGTTGTCAGAAAATGTCAATAGTCACAGCAAATCTTCTGTAAATGATTTTTGAAAGTCTGTTTCACTTTATGTATAGCTGAACAATAACAAGCATAATGCCAACTTTCATTTTGGAAACAAGCTGAGAAGGGTATCTTTATGTGGACAGAAATCGTAACCGGTTAAGACAAAGGAAAGTCCTGCACCAGGACTTCTATGGGGCAGACTGTGGAGAAAGCACATTCTTGGCTGGTATGGGCAGGGGAAATCTGGAAGTCTACTGCTACAGAGCTCAAAGAAGGGGAATAAAAAGTGATTATTTTATCTCTAACTATTTCTTTTGTTCATTCATTCACATTATATGGTAGACTCCTCTGTAGTGACTGGGAAGGGCTACTGGAGGGTGGCTACGCCTCTCTCGCTGTTCCTTGCCCAACAGGGCCGTGCGATGTCTCCACTCTGAACACAGGATGGGGGCAAGGGCGATCCAGAGAGGAGAGCAGCACTGGGGAAGCTCTTCAATTAGTATCCTCCTTCTTCTCTTTAAAAGAAGACAACACACAGTGTCAGCTCCACTTTTAACAAAATAAGAGGCACAAAGGAGGGCAACGATATGCCTTGATTTTCATGTTTAGTATTCCCTCTCCACTCCTGGAGAGTTGCCATTATTCTTTACTACTCATTTTCATCCAATAACCTTTCAGCTGAATCTGCTGAGTGGCTTTCTTATGAGTCTGTCTATTAGCCCATGATACTTGGTTTCACTTTGAGCAGGCTTCTTACTTTCCTCGGAACACTTTCAGTGCCACACTAAATCCTACCAGATCCTCATGGGCTGCAGCAGGAACTTGACTGGCCATCACCATCTGTTCCTCACAGCCATGAGTCAGTGCTTTATCAGAAGTTTATTATTACTACCATATACATTTTTGGATCATGAGTTGATTTCACTTAGAAGTTCTTTCTAGCTCTGCTCCATGTTCTAGTAATGTCACAGGTCAGATTTTTAGAATTAATAGCAGCAATGACTTTACAAAAGAGGTTACATTTTTCAGTCGCATCGTGCACACTTTTTTATTATGTTAAACCTTGAGTTCAGTAATCACCATGGTAGGTAGATTTTACTAAACAAGCAGACTCTAGAGGTTATCAGTTTTTTGTTTGGTATGCAATTTTTCTTTTCTTCGTTTTTCAGTAATGTCACAAATCAATTTTTTAAGTTGTCAAGTTTTCTTTTATTTTCACAATAAGCTATTAGGGATTTTAAACACAGTGACTCGTCAGATGGATATCCATCTCAGTCCGTACTAAAAGGCTCTAAAAACGAAAAGTGAGAATAAAACTAAGTATTTTTAACTGACCCAATCTTTTTCTTTTTCAGAATTATCCCATGAGGAATATTTGAGTTTCGGAACTGTTGTCTCAACCCAGGCAAGAAAATCTAATATTGTATGAAAATCTAAAAATTCTCAGGGACAAAAAGGCTGTTTCCTCCCCTATCTAACACTGAGTGCTACATGGCAGAAATAGTACTTCACAGATCTGCTTCCTCCGGGAAATTCAGACGTATATTATTGAAGAAATAAAATGAGTTTCTCCCACTTTTCACTCCTTTTAGCGCTGAACAACCAGCAAAGCTAATAGACAAAAACCTGAATTTTGTTCTTTTTCATGAATCGCAAGGCTAAATTCCATCTGGAATTATTCTTGTGAAACATAAGTCAAAAGAATGGGATTATAGAGACGTAGCTAAAGGAAGAATTTGGTCTCAGAAATCTTTGTATACCGGTGAGAATAAATGAGTAGCTGAAATATCTTTAAGTTTAGACTGCAGTTTTCAGGACTATCAGTTAAAAGGTATTTCTGAATTAAAAAAAAAAAAGTCTGATACTGAGTTACTGAAAGAAAGACAGAACCTCAATATACCATTTTTAGATTCACTGTTAGGGAAGAAGTGGACCTTATGAGCTCTCAGTTTCAAGCTAGGCTCTCCCCAGCAAGTCCGAAAAAACATTAATCACTCTGAAATCTACACAGAACTGGAACTAGAGTTAATTCTCCTACACCCTCACAAGCCAAAGGACGAAAAGCATTAGTCACAACTGTATACCAGCTCACTTCAATCTCACAGCTGTACGTACCCGGGAACACTCTGCGGGTCTCATCCAGTACAAGACTTCTACGACGTTCAACAAGGTTTGACTCAGGCCTGCAAAATTTTGCCACAAAGCCACTACCGTATGTATTTCTAGGGTTTAAGATCAACCCATATCTCCTTGAAACATCTGCTATTTTTTAAGTTCAGGAAGACTGACAGGCTCCAGGATGCTCTCCACTATTTAGAAATAACTGGTGGTTATTCAGGTTCCTCAAACCCTTCCTTCTGATCACTCTGCTCTGCCTCAGTTAGTATTTCTATTTCATTTTCTGCAATCAAGTCTGATCACTTGTACAGCTGATCCCTATTACTTCCATTTTTGCCATGAAACAATAAACATTTTTACTCTCAACCTCATCACTGGTCATGCAAATTTAGTCTGAGCTTGTGAAATTCCTCTGTTGTCATTTAAATCCACAAATGTTAGCTGTGCTTCAAAAGAAACAGGTTATAAAACCTGCTTGTTACAGTACTCTCCCAGCTTTCTTTGTTCTGTGTTTCAGAATGGCTACAGTATATTGACTTTAATAAAGTTTTGTTTTTCAAGAGACCAACACAATTATTACAAGTCCAAGTTCCAAAATGGACAGATACTGAACCGAAACTGCTGTATGAAAGGCCTGTTAATGATCTTTCTCTGCTCAGCGAAATGGATTGTCATCTGTGTTGATTCAATGCAACTTGTCTGTGCCATTCAATACAATTGATCCCAAGATGCTTTTATAGAGCATTTGGTTATCCTTGAAATTTGGTACCCAGGGGTCCTGGAAAATGCCCACAGCTTGAGCTGTTCTTCAGCGAATACCTTTCTCTATAGCTGATAGTAAAATCATTCTTTTTCTTATCCAGCTCCTAAAATTCTCCATGCGCATTCAGAGAAATTCCGTTTAAGCCTCGCTGTCTCATTCTTGATAGCAACACCCACTTGGTGATTTTAATTAAATCTCATGGCTTCAATTATCTGTATGCAGACACTGTATCAATTTAAGGTGCCTTCTAGGTTGTGGGTTCGGTTTTTTTATTTTGCTCCTCCCTGATGTTTTATTTTGTCTCCCTCTCTTCTGTTTGGTCATCCTTTGAAACTAGATCCTTGAGAAGTCTACCAATCACAATTTGGGTGTCTTTTTGCGGTGGTTTTTTTATTGCTTTTCAAAGATCGTTTTAAGTCAATATTTACAAACAGAGTGAAACCCTCATACTTCAGTACTTCATTTACAATCTTCTCCTTTTAGCTTATAAATTAGCATGACAATTTATGCAACCAATTTAATTTTGTATTTTTCCTCCTCCTCTGATCACTGCTGTATATGAAATCTCTGATTTATATTACAGATTTCCATATCAACCTTTATGCTTGTAGGCCTATTTTAGGACTGTATCTGCCTTGCATCGTGGTTATTAAACAGAAACCTAGTGTTCAACATAATTTTCCATTTATCTTTGTGGAAACTTAAGGATAGAGCCGGTCTAAACACTTCTGGACAACATAAAATGTTAGCCCCTTGAGACAAGGAATTGTCTCTACGGAAGAGAGTAGTCCCAGTTTCAATCTGACTGCCATTTTCTAAAGACAGCCATAAGATGACTCACGAAGAAATCTGCTTGACTTAATGACAGCCCAAATCCACCAAGCTGTCACCTACCTGGAACAGCTACGCTAGAACTTTCTACTGAGCTTTAACGATTGTGCGAAGACATTACAATATTACTGCAATAAATACGGTATCAAAGCCAACAGAAACCAATGCTATCACAGACAAGCAGCCTCATAAAAGTGACTTAACCTTTGACCAGTAAATTTGATCTATTATAGGCGATTTGTGTCCCAAGGTACTCAGTGAATGGCTGATATACACAAAATAAACAAAGACTGAGAAAGACAATAAACTGACAGCCAAGATCAAAATTAGGTCTTGGTACCCTATAAAGCCGTTAATACAATACTCAGTTAAACATGCTTTTCTCCAGACGTGGGCTGTTTCAACATGTTTGAGTGCCTCTGTGTCCTTGAGTAGACAAGTGAGATATATAGTGATGTGATGAGACTACTCTACCGTAAAGAAGCTCCTCTTAGCTTATGTAGCCCTTAAGCACCTCCTTGTTCCCCTCTTCTAGAGTATTTATAGTACTCAAACACGTAAATCCACCACCTCCTCTCCTAACCTTTTGCTGTTCTCATTATAGAGACAGAAATAGCCTGTCAAAAAGAGACCCAGCCTTTACTTGATATTCTGGAAATTAATTATACAATACTTTAAAAGATTTATGTGCTAATCTACCAGTTCCACAAAAATGCAAGAATACAGGTAACAGCTTAAAATAGCAAAGGTAGAAAAATTTGAGTTTCCATGTGTGATGTTTGAATTATACACACACACAATCTATACACATAATCACACACTTCTCAAAAGAGTTACCTATGTATTTTAATTTTAAAAATACATAGCCTGTAGCCTTTCACTTAAATACATACACTGTATGATTTTTTACTTAAATACATACACTGTAGCTTTTTACTATGGTGTGAATGCATTGTTTTAATAAAGATCTAGAGCAAAGAAGACAGAAGAGTATATAACACAGCTGTCATTTATTGCTTTGCTCTGTTGACTGAGGCCCTAAGAAGTTATTAAACTGCTGAGGTAAATCTTAACTCTTTAGTTATTCTGAACCTTGATCCTCACTTTTTTTCCTGCTCTAGGATTGTTAGTTACTTCTCTCTCTTTTTTTTTTTTTTTTTCCAATCTTCCCCAGTGAAAGATCATCTTGTCTCTGCTCCACTTTCAATTGCATACAAGTGCATGGACAGCAGTTTATGGTATAATGTAAATTTTCTGCAGCAGGTCTAGGGCCAGTAGTGATCTTTCTTCTCACTACGACAGGAACATCATCTTTCAATTTCTTTAAATTCTAGCCTAAAACCAAAAAAGATTAAACTCATTCTCTCCAACCTGAATACTCCCACAAGATAGAGGAAGCTGGTATTTAAGCCAGAATAAATGTTAAGGATGAACTAAATAAATATACTTCTATTGGAATATTTTTGTTAGTGTATTTTAGACTGTCTAAAACTTGGTGTGCTTTTAATTAGGCTGCTAGAGCACATACTTTGTATGAGTGTGGCTTCCTTCATCCCCTCCAAGCATGCAGAAACATGTAAGTCTTTGTAAAACACTGAAATATCTCTACAACACAGATTTTTAATAGTATTTTCCATGCAGGAGATGCAATAAAACCAAATCCGCTTTATTACAGCGCTGGGGACTAAAGCCAGCTAACCACTCAGAATTAGCAAGCTTGCATGCCAAATCAGTTTTCACCACTCACTGGGTGCAACATCTTCACAGGCAAATCAACAAATTATGCAGTTTACAGAGAACCAGCACCACAGGATGTACAGGTTTCATTGTCGTCTTACAGACCATTGTCAGCATTCATACTACAGATACATAAATACAACTTCCACTTTGTAATTACTGAAATTAACAAACACGTCACACGTAGGAACAAAGCAGCTAACACTACTGCCATAGGCAGTGAGAACTCAAAGCAGATCTATACCTAGAAATTTGTCCACATATCTTCCCAAACCATTTCAGCCCAGAGCTCCTGGAGCTCTGCCTGAGCCTGCCTACAGCACCCTCCATTGCTGCCGATGACTGATGGTTTGGGAAGCAACAAATGACAACCAAGCTAAAATAGCCTAAATAGGAATTCATTAAGAAAAAGATGGGGCGGAGGTCTTCAGAGATGAAGAGGTGCATTAACCTACTGCAGCACTTACACCCATAATAATCTGCCTTTTTAAAGGAAATAAATATTTGCTAATTTCTCTTTGAGCAATTTAGGTTGAGTCACTCACTCTCCGGTATATATATTCTAGTCATAGCAGAAATGATCTGCAGCTGTATAGTGGAAATTTTTTCTAAAGAGCAGTGCATTTTTGGTTTTGTGTTCAAATGTTCACATTTTGACAAAGTTTTTCTATTAAGAATTGCACTTTAAAATGCAGACTGCATCAAAACAAACAGGCAAAAATCAATAATTTAACAACATGTATTGCTAAGATGACTAAATGAATGAAAGTGTGCTTCCTTGACAGTCCTTCCTCACTAGCTATTAGGGAGGCTGAACAATTCAAGACCATGTGAATGGAAACAAGCACTTCCAAATGCAGGAGAGGATATGGAAAGCATATTTAGGGGCAGAGGAAAAGGAAAGCTAACTTCTTTGAATTGTTTATTTCCTCAATCTAATTTTAATTAAAACCAGAGCATTAGGATGTCTGTTATGCTAAGCTACTGTAACATGGATTTCCACATTAGAGGATAAAAATTAAGCAAAAAGACAACAAAGGTAGAATGAACAGTGCCTGACACACTACTCACTAGGGTTCTTCGGCTAGAAAGAAAATAGCAGACAACAGTGGCAGCCTTCTGTCACCAGAAAATAGCTTTACAATTCTATTTACACATTATTACCAACCAGCCTGATAATCTGGGGTTAGTGTGAGGCCAGGTATTCACCACTTTCAAATAAGGGACAATGAATGGCACAGGCATACAGTGCATCACTTCAAACCTAATACTGAAGTTAAATGCTGAAGGACTATAGCAGATACTTAGTGGCCTGCATATCTTGTACTACATATACACACAGAGACAGACAATTTTTCCACCTTGTGAGTCAACCTTTAAGACTTGATTATTTTTTTTTTTAATTCTTAAACTAGTGGTGACACATATCTCAGAGTTTATATAATATATATACACACACAGAGGGTGATGGCTTTTTTCATGTCAACATTTGGCTAACATTTTATATTTGCCCAGGTTCCTTTTTATTTATTATTTACTGTTACACCTCAACAATGAAAAAAAGAAATAGGACAGAAGTAGGAAAATGCAAGAACAGAAAGAGAAAAGGGCGAAGACATCTTCATTTTCACCACTAAGAATTATTCAAAGACTTCTAAAGAGTAAGATCAAATTCTCTCACATGCCCCAGGTCCAAGCCAAGACCCAAGAGATGTCATTTCCACTGAATGAAGGAAGCAAGCAGGGGAACGTTCTTTAAATGTAAGTATTTTTGTGAGGGAAGCACTCAATAGCATATTTAGCTTCTATGGTAAACATCATGCAGCCTCATGACCATTGAGAAATCAGAGCAGTCGCTCCTCATGACAAGTAGAAGAAACACACACACAGGGCAGAGCCCAAACTAACGAACTCCACTAGGCTTATTAGTCAAGGCTCTGTGGAAGCTGGGTGACAGCTAGGGCAAGAGAGAGCCCAGGGTGCAGAGTCGGGTAGGGAGAGGAGGAGAAAGTAACAAAGAGAAGAGACCTGGTGACAAACAGGCATCGTCAGAGGATGGAGGGCTGGAGGTGCTAAGAAGATGGAGTTAATGCTGCAGCTGAAACAAGCAGGAATTAACTCCTCGGTAAGGATCAATCCTGCACCTTTGCATTCATATCCTAACAGATTCCAAACAAATGAGGAGAGGTGGAAGTGAACGTGACACAGCCAAACGTGGTGCAGAGCTGGAAGCTGTAAAGAGCTTTTCTTACTTAGTACTACTGGTGGAGAGAGACCAAAAGCAGGAACTGGGGTGGAAAGGATATAACGCCTTACTTCATCACCCATTTAGTCCTGCCAACATTCATACGCATCATGGAAGTTTTGCAGCAGAGGCAAATTTTAGGGAAGTTGAAGGGCTATATAAAATACTTTCTGCCCAGACATGCTGCAACATGTTGCAGTAGACAGCGTGCTGCTGAGACAAGCTGGCCGGTAAGTGCCCATGGTTGCTCAAAGCAGTATGTTACCACTCTGGTCTGTTAATGCAGCCCAAAACTGGGAAGGAGACAAAGTTGGGGCTGTGCTGACGGGGGCAGGCGAGAGCACGCGGAACACCGACCCAGCAATGTGACTCACAACAGACTGACATCATCTGGAAGCAAGAGGAGCCCAAGTAGAAAGGGAAGAAGCTTTTTTGGCGTGGTCAGGTTTTCAGCATGTTGTGTAAGAAGAGAGCAAATTTTAGACACTGCCCCACTGAGTGGGTTTAAGGTTCACTGAAAGATGACATCCCATGTAGGGGGCTTTTGTGAAAGGGGGAAGATGCTGCTGGTTTCCATGATGACAGAGTAAGGACGTAAAAAGGAACAATTTGCAGGAAAAAAATGAGTTTGCCCGCATTAAATTCAAAATGACAAATCATTTTTTTCTAGCAAGAAGGCATAAAATCAGGGTAAAAGATAGAAGGTCAACTATAATTCTGAGGCATTATATTCCAAACTGCATTTCTGAAGGTAAGAGTACCTGCAGTTAGGAGGCAGCACAGAGAGGAGGAGGAAGGCCCAGCCTGGCAGCTCGCATGCTAGCAGCAGCAAGACGGGGTAAAGGGTGAGCAACCCAGTATTCTGTCAAACAGTTCTCAGTAACAGTGCAACAGCAGAAGGCTGAGCTTGCAAACTGAGCTAGGCTTGCTTCATGTGTTTTTTTCCCAGACAACAGACTGATTTTGCTAAAAAGGGATGGGAAGGCAAGTAATAATGAGAAAAGGTTACAAAGCGAATGGAGAGATGCTATACGGAAATAAGAGACTTGGCAACAGCGGATTAACAAATGAGAAAAACTGGAAAAAAGTAAAAGGAAAGAGAGTAAGAAATTCTCAGAGAAGGAAAAATCCTAGAGATTAGAGGAAAATTAGTTACAGAAAAATCACACCAAAGCTTAGTACTACTTCATTTTCTTAAAAATAAAAATATTTGCCTGCTATACTTTTACAGGAGTAGCCAGATCAGTTTTTAAATGTCTGTCTTTATTAATATATTTCTCTGAACAATGATCATATAAAGCAGGGAAATGCTGTTGTTTTTATTTTTCATAAGCACAGAGGATAACCTTTGTATAAGGACAACTGTGGCTCAGAGCAGCTAAGTGAGCTAACGAATTGTCACCCAAGAAATCAGTAGCAGAGCAAGCACTTGAAACAAAGACTCTCTCAGACTATTTTCCTATCTCCTAAACCATCTCTCGTCCACTTTCTTTCAGAAATCCTGTGTGGAAAAGAAGAGGGAATAAAGAGACTGAGTGGTTCAAAGAGGTCAGTTTTTTCTGAAGCTAGCATACCTCATATGCTCTGAGATTGTGACTACCCCAAAAGGAGCTTTGTTCCTTTTATATGTCAGCAAAACAAAAGGTCAGCCTATTGAAATATTGGTCAGGTCTGACTTTCTTCTATTAATAACAAGTAGAGACACATTTTTTAAAGTAATAGTCAAATAAATGGCTACATGTCTGCAATCATTTCAACTTAAAATGTCAACTGGATTTGAGATGTCATGTGCATTTAATCAATGACTCTGCATTATAATATAAATATTACTTTGATTTGTCTGCTTTGTCTGGCATAAATCATAATTCTGTGTGATGAGTACATTTCATTTTCTCTACAGATGGCTGTTAATAGCAATACCTATTAAACTGGCACCTGCCAGCACTTTGTATTTAAGGAATCTGTCAGGATCCCCCTTCTGTATAATTTCTCTGTTAATTGTTGTCTTCCCCCCCAGTCCCCTTATTTACCAAGTTCATGTTACAAGAACTACTGAAACAGAAAATCAGCAAAACTGCCGCTTTTTTGTGTCTCATGGTAAACTCATACTCCGCACTGTATTCCTGAGCAAAATACAAATTTATTGGTTAAAACGCAGCTCAGGAAGCTTTAATTCAAATTTTTGTGGGCATGACTTTAAACCCTCAAGTATCTTTGACCATAATGCATCTGTACTACATACAGAAATACCCAATGTACTATAACTTACATGGGAAATCTGGAAGTCAAGTTTTACCCTCAGATAAGAGATGGATTTTAGAACAAGTAACAGCCAAGTGTAGCGAATGAAGTATAAACACACTGCCACAGAGTTTAGTATTCCATCAAGAATACACTTTGCTTTCTAGGACTTTTTTAGCAGAAGGTATTTCTTGGGAGAGAGAAGACAGACACTTAGAAGAAATATGCCACCGCCAGAAAAGACCTGGTCATATTCTCAATAGGACTGGAGTTTACCTCTTTTTTAGCAGGTGTGGCATGCACAGACAACAATATCGAATAGGCAAATATACATTTAAGTAGACACGTCACAGAATTTAGTGCATAAAGTTAATCCTTACAGACAAAGCATGCTGCTTTTTTTTTTTTTTTTTTTTTTTTGTA
>VYZM01010544.1:855-20425 GCA_013398915.1 Dromas ardeola | reverse complement strand
GATGTTTTTTTTTTTTTTTTTTTTTTTGCTTAGTAATGGCTTGAATAATAATATTTCAACTTGAAGTGAACATGCGACTATTTCACAAAAAGCATGCTCCTTGCAAACAGTTTGTAATTTCCAGTCCTTTTAAATAGTCAGAGGGAACTTTCTGCTCTGATCTGTTAAGTAAATATAAATCTTGTTATCCAAGTTCAGTAATGAGAGTAAGGGGTCTATTCTTCTTCACTGCACTTGCATACATCTAACATTAATGAGATTTATGCATGCATATTAAGAGGAGAACAGATGCTTAATTAAACAAATAAGCCTTTAGTAGGCAGTCCGCATGATCATTTTAGTACAAAACACCCTTATTTTCTCTGGTTTAGTCTGACTATGAATGCAGCCAAGGAAGAATCAATACAGCGGAGGAAAAGAAACATGTAAATCAAGGTGTTTGTCTTTTTTTTTGGTTAAAAAGACTTGGCAAACTTGAGATACATTGAATTGATTAGGTATCTCCTCTACCTCATGCTCTTGTGCTCTTTAAAGCAAACAGGAGTTTTATTTACCAATTTACCTATTGAAAAGTGGGAGTTTTATTAGGCAAAAGGAAATCAAGGCCTCTAAATAACTCATCTGCCTCATTAACTGGTGCTGTCTGTCAAATACACAGGCACGATCCATCTCAGATCATTTCGCTATTGAGGAAAAAAAAAATCTAAAATAACTTCAGCCTAATTAAATCATAATTTAATCTAGTCTTTTTTTTTTTTTAAATCTATCCACATCCATACTGATTGTCAGCATCATATGTACATACATATAAATACATTAAAAAGCCATATACACTGCCTCTCTCCAGAAAATTACGTCTCTATTATTTGCTCTTTCTTCATTATATTACTAACTTTTCTTATACAACACTTAACTTCTCAGGGCGACACAGAGCAGAAAAAAAAATATCTCTCCATAAGCTATCATAGTGATATACTTAATGGAAGTCAATATCTGTATATTATGCTACCTACTCTGCAATACCATTACAGGCTTAACAGTGCTGGTTGTAAAAAGTATCATTCTCAACACAAGACCTATAATAGTAATAATGAAAAAAGGGTCATTTCTGTCTTCCAACTAGAATGAAAAATTAAAATCACTAAGGCACTTAGCTCAAAGGAAAATTGGCAAATTAAGGGGACAAAAAATAAAATATTCATGGCTCATATTGTGAAATGGAAGGTAAATAATTTAAGATGAACTGTTATGTGGGAAAGTGCACAATTTCTGAAAAAGAAAAAGCAAAGGTAACCAATATGCACATATATATTCCTGCTTCCCGCGCCTGCAGTATTCACGCACAAATACGCAAGTCAGAGTTGATGTGCAATGTTTGTGAGAGACAGACATTTTCTCACCTATACTAATTTTGAAAATACTTGTTTGTGAACTAGTGAAGTCAAGTTGACAAGAGTTGCCTTTTTTTCCTGAATCCAGCCTAGAAATAAAGACTGAATGAGAGGGTGTTCTCCCACTGCACTCCAGTTCGGCAAAACTCTTTCCTCTGAGTCACCAATTACATACTTGCTCTTAGATTTTGATACAACAAAAAAATTATGACTTCAGCCTACTGGTGTCTGCCTAGGGGAGCTACCTATTAAAATGCCATTGGTGTGGCTGCAGTCCATTAGCTAACTTACCTTCATACCCATAAAGCTGAAAGGGCTGCCCAGAATTTTTACAATCACTATCTGGAAAATGTACGGAGAGAGCCATAGACTTATGTTTATTATACGCCAGGACTGTAACAACTGCCATGGGATTAGGGTAGAGAGCAGCACTGCACAGCAGAGGTCACGTTTCCCTGGTGAGTTAAAGGTTCAGTCTTTCTCCAACTTAATTTAGAAACCAATAGAAAGCCTACCTTCGTTAGAAAAGAATATTTTGACAGTATTTCAAAGCATGGCAATTAAGTAACTCTAGATCCCAAATTTAAAATCTAGAGTTCATCACCTAGCAAACTGAGGAATAATTTTTTTTTTTTTTAATTAACATCTTGGTTAGAACAGCTTAGCATTTCCGGTGCTAAGTGATAATGTTTTGCATTAGTGCTCAGCATCAGGGATTTCTAAAGCCCTGCACAAAGGGGTTAATTAACCCTTCCAAACTGCCTGCAGAGCCACCTCACAAGACTTCTGACAGTTCTAAACCATTGACGCTACACACTACCTTTATTCAAATGCACAAATATGCTGTTTTACTATAGCGTTGCTCATGAAAATACAAAACACCTTCAAAAAGAAGCACAGGGAAGCTCATCTGAAGTCCAGCAATATTCTCGAGACTCACCATGCTCTGAAAGAACCAGTCAGCTCAATGAGGAAAAGGGATGAACCAAGAACTGAATATGGTACTGCGTAATCTTGCTGCTGTTACGTACCTGGATAGGACTGAGTATTATTTATGTTCCAAAAGAGTTTCAGTATAGATGCTTTTTCCTGAGACTGCATTTAATCACAGCTCCAATAATGGAAGTATTTAATGTAGTTGTTTTCCTGATATACAATATCAATTTACTTTGCCCTCTGTTGTCTAGCGGTGGGTTATTTAGTGAGCTATGATGGTGCAATGCACCAGAAAACATCAAAAAGTAAAATATAATTTTTGCTTAGCCAATGTTACATACAGTTAACAGAGTCAACTTCTGTTGTTCTTTGGACAGCACGTATGCACATCCAATACTCAGGCAGGCAATATGTGCATCAGAACCAGCCAAACAAGAAAACACAAACACTGTGCGGTATGCACCACAGCAAAATAGTACTTTGGATTATAGAGACTTAACTAATCAGTAATAACGAGTGTCATCTGCATTTCAAATCTCCAGTATATTAATCTACTTTGCTCCAAGTGCCACAGTCATTAAAATGCTGCAGCCAAGAGTTCCAGCTAATAATGGGAAAAACAACAGGAAATTTTAAAAAACAATGATTACAAAAATAAAAGCATGATTTCTTGATGGTCTCCCTGAATCACAGTCACCTAAATAAAGCTTCAATCCAGGAAAAGCTTAGCAGGAAAGCAATCATTCTTTTTTTTTTTTTTCCTATGTGTAAAAAAAGACCAGGAACTACAAGTAAATAGCAGCTGAGCAACAGATGAGGCACTAAGCGAAATCTGTTAGCAACTGCTAACAGCTTTGCTATTTTCTGTTGTTAAATTAAAAAAAAAAAAAAGTAAAAAACCAATGCAGTAGCAATTCCAATATGTTCAAAAATCTCAGATGCAAAAGACTAAAGCTCAATGCTTCTTGTACTACAGATAAATACTTGAGTTTGTTTTTAATATCTTGAAATGCTTTGTTATTGATTATAAGGCAGAAACAAGCCAATTCACATGGACATACTATCAAGATAAAACTTGTTATAGTGGTACATATGACCCAGCAAGTAGAGCACAAAAACCCCACTGTAGACAAGAGTGACACTTCCAGCAGCTGCTTTAGCCTCAAATTCTCCTTTCCTTTGTCCTTTACACCTGACCCCAGTCATTCGCCAGAAAGTGCATGTGTCTTCATTAGCACTGAGCTTTCTGGCACGATCTCAGAAATATTTTCTTTGTCCTTCTGGTCCTGGAGCTTTCACCACAGATGATCATTTCCTACTTATCTCAACCCAATCTTGACATGGGTTCAGTGGGTCTGTTTTTCTGTTTGGATGCATCTACACAGCACAGCAGAACTATGCAGGCGCAGCTGAAACAGCTCTGAACAAAGCAGCCCACAAATAACAATGAGTATGAATGTATCAGTGTGGGGTTCCAGCTCTCAGTAGGATCAATTAGTTACATGGCTGCAGTCACTGGACTAGTTAAAAAAATTCATGGCATTGCCCGGTCCTAGGCAGATATATCCTCTTCCCAACTCCTGCTACTTGCTTTCCTAACTTCTTTTCTCTTGGGTCTTTTTCTCCTGCCAGTCTAGCAGGGGCTCTGTTCCTTGTTCCTCATTTTGGTGGCCTCCCACATGGGAGATCACAGCGCAACTACCACCATATGCACAAAAGGCAAACTACAGATTTCCTTCTCTATCCTGCGTTCTGCTCCCTTATGGTACGTACATTTCTAATGCCTCCTACGGCAGGTTCCCCTTCCAATTTAAACTCGGCACGTCAAAAACTGAGCTCATCTCTGTTTCTAAATACTTCTCTCTACTTCTTTCTCTTAAGCTACCAAAAGAATTAGTAGTCACCTTGCCTGCTGCAGAAGCTCACAACTTTGTCGTCTTCAGCTTCTCTCTTTCCTTCCACAGATGTTCTACCAATAAAACATGCCAGTTTCATCTCCACAATGTCATAAAAAATCTGGCTGTTTCTTTCCATCCGTGCTGCTAAAATACTTGATCATTCAAAGCTTCTTACTGCAGTCATCTCCTCCCTAGCCCTTCTGACACTCACTCCTCACTCTTCACATGAGTGCAAAACTCCAGTCTGAAAAATACCTCTTGAATCTAGTATTTAGACATTATTTGACCCCTCTAGGTTCCCCCATTAGTTTCCTATTATTTCTTTTAAAAACATTCAGATTAATTGTTTTTGGTTTTCATGTCATCCACAGCAATTTCTCCCTGAAAAAATACCAGCCTGGTTTTGCTAATGTTAAGCAGGACATACGGTCCCCAATTCTTTTGTAAACTCACACTCTTTGCTCTTGTTCAGTCTTTACGGGTCATCATCCTTCTTTCACTTTTATCATGGCAGGGATTCCCTAGGACTCTCACCCTCTCAGGAAAGAGTTTCTTTTCAAGAACAGTTTTATAAATTCTAGGAAGAAACACTGAGGAGGACACAGAACCTCCAAAAACTTCCCAGCTGAACTGTTAGCTCTTACAAACAACTCCTCTGTCCGTTATAACCTGTAGCTTCCATCTTTGTGGCTCAATGGTGTAGGATACAAACTCCCATTCTATGCTGCCATACAGATAAATAAATATTATTAACAGTTACTGTCTGCTGGGAAGACAATCGAAATAAAAAAAGCAAGCTTATGAAAAGAACAGATGTATAAAGCTCGTGTACAACCAAAATGTGAAATATATTCTGAAAAAGGGAATCGCTAAGAATGGTAACCTATTGTTCCCAGCTTTTTTGTCAACTACAATCGCTTGTTTTGGATTCTGATGTCATCCCGTGTTCTTTCTGGCTCAGGCATCGCACCCCCGTAAGTAAGACTTTGCACTTCAAACCTGCCAGTGATACATGAAACAGAATACTTATGCTTTTGTCAGACCTCCGTGTCACTCCCCTCTTCTTCCAGTGACCCTACTCCTGCCAAAGAGTTAGAAAGAATGAAAACAGACATAAAGCTTAAGATACACAAGAGAGTTGTTGAAGTCACCCTCCTAATTATTCAGTGTTTTGACTACTGTTCCGTGTTAAGCCCTATTTCTTCAAGCAGTATGAACACAAGTGCACGTGCAGCGCGCAGGTGTATGTGCCTCCTCAGCATTCCTACAGAGCCCCATTTGAATGCAGACTGCTATACCCACGCACCTTCATCTTACAAACACTAATAACTGCTGAAATCATGCAAATTTGGCACATAAGCATCCCTGTATATTTTTGACAATATCTCTACAGCGTTCAAAATTTGATAGGACAATTTTGAGGACTCCTATTGATGATACATGGAAGAAAGTCAGCTAAAGCCTTCCATGTCAATATAACACAAGCCATTTGACTCCAAAGGACATATCAATAGAAAGCTGCAATGCAAGTTCATGTATCACTGTCCTAATGAATATCTTTGTAAGTGAATGATCTTGCAGCTGAATTTCTTAGGTTACTACTTAAATGCATCTTTGCCTAAGCAGTGATTGTGGCTTTTGTATGTATTTGGCTTGCGTACAATAGAGCGTGCTAAGAAACACCAGTAGCCTCCTAAAGCTAGCATTAAGTGTTCAGTGCCAGAAGTAACCCCATGGTCATACAGTTTAATCTCCTCCCGGTCATCATTAAATTTCATTCACATACCCTATATTAATTGCAAAGATCTACTTAAATGGAAACACTTTAATCCTCAATAGAGTAAACAGGTACCAGAGGCAGGGGTGGCAGCAACCGGAGTGCCTACAGCACCAAAGGCTCCAGCAATAGCAAGGAAATGGCCTGAAGAACTCCGTCTAATATCTGATGATTCCAGAGATGCAAAACCAACCAATAGCCACAGAAGAAATCCAAATGCTTGCATGCTAGGCAGGGAGGATGGTGAGCTTTTGACCACTGCAGGCAACGGCTGAAGCTGTGAAGCAAAGATTTTATCATATCTAGTGGTTTGCAGCAACTGCAAATGTTACTAGACTGTTTACAGTAACACAAGCAATCCTGCTCTCCCCAAAGCTTGCGAAGGAAGCAGATCAGCAAGGGAAGAGAAGGCTAAAGTCTAGAGTGTGGGAGCGGGTCATGTATTACTCAGAAATATTCCCCACAAAGCCTCCCCCACCGACACACGCTTGTTTTTAGCCTGAAACCTTGAATCTTTTCTAACATATGGGAATGAATTTCAAAGGCACAAAAAGACATTTCGTCTGCCAAATGTCTTCTGCCTCAGCTACAAGTTTGGTGTAAAAGTATAAACTGCTTTCTTTTAAAATAACATAAACATTATTTTGAGTCCAAGTGAAATAAGTTTTCCACTACCTTATGAGAGTATCAGTTGTTTCCTATGTTATAATGAGAATGGGAGAATGGGTGGCTGTTTTGCTTTTTAAAATGCCATACCTCAACATGACACCAAAGCCTTTCTTTTTTTTCTTTTCTGGATCTTCATTTTCTTCCTTCCTTTTCTTCTCTTTGATTTTAGATTTGCCCTTTTCCTTTTTCTTCTCTTTCTCCCTATGTTTTTTGTCTTTTTTAGCCTTGGTTTCTGCATCTTCTATTTCAGGGCTCCCTGGAGGGGCAGATTCCATGTTCTGAGCTTCTTGACCAGAGTGAGAGCTCTTATCAGAGAAACCATCTGCACACAAAAAAGAAGCAGTGAGGATGGCTAGGGGCCACCAAAATGCAAACACATGAAATACAGCATGAATGTCTACAAAGTGCTCCAATGACTCACAACACTTACTCATTTAATTGAATAATTTAAAAAGCAGACTAAACATATCTAGGGAATTCAAGCAGATTTCTATTGTAAATGAAATACAGAGTTATTTTAATGACTTGTTTTCTAGTTATTATTCCTGATGCAAAAGTCCTGACACGGTAAAACACTATTCTACTTGAAATCTAGCTTGTTAACTTCCATCAGCTCAAGAAATCTGACACGCTGGGATGCAAACACTGAGAGCTTACTTCAACAAGAGATTCTGGCGACTGACATAACCTACGTAACAAAACAATTTCATTCACTCCCTGGAATCTTTCTGTTTTCATGGCTAAAAAAGAAAGAGAAAAACTATTCTGTCTGGTTGGAGAAGAGGTGTGTTGCTTCTATCTGGGGGGCTCAGGATCCAAGCACAGTTTTATGCTTCATGCTAAAGAAGACGTATTTGCAGACTGGGATCTGTAAGCCCATGGTGACAGAATGAGCAGCAGGGTGCTATCAATACACTCTGCCTTGTCTATAACAGGAAACAAATTTCCTGGTTGGAGAAGGGGGAATTGTAGACAGCTCTGTAAAACAAGCAAGATAATTTTTAATGTAATCTGAAGAAGGCAGCTGCTTCTTGAAGTTAAAAATCATAATTATTTAAGGATCAAGTTCTAAATCCTCCAGCCCACCCCTGCCCCGAAGGAGATCAGTGAAAGACTTTACACTAAACCCAGTCAAGGTTGGATGGGGTACTGCAAAGGCAGCTCTATTCAGTGTTAGACGAGCAGCTTTTAAAATGTGATCAACTTCAACTGGACTAAATCGCTTGCCTATATGCTTTATTGAATTGGCCCTCAGCAGTGCTAAGTGAAGGTGGCTCTCTGTAATTCCCATTAGCAACATACCCTCTTCTCCATCTTCAGGTCCATCGTAAGACTTGTCAATGGCAGCTCGGAAACTCTCATTACACCCCCGACCACGGACCACGTGAGGCCTGGGTCTGTGGAAAGGGAGTTCGTTCTTCCTAACTTCAGCCACAGCAGTCTGAAGACTCTCAAGAGAACTTGACTTCTTCAATCCCAGAGTAGGACCGAAATCTTTGCCAGAAGAGTCTGAAAGAAAATAGTAAAGTTTTTATACATAAAACTACACAGCGAAATGAAACTAGTCAGACAAATAAATTTAATTGTGTACTTTTTTTACTTTGGGCCTTTGAAATAGTCTGCAATCAATGTAATTTGTACTAAAAATAACATCAAGTTAGACCTAGTTCAGTAGATATCCCCATTCAGACTTGAAGGGAATGGCACATAATTGACAGACCTGACAACAGTGATGGGCAACAGCTGGCTCACTCTGTGGCACTTTAAAGCCTGTACCAGTGAAAAGGATGGAGTTGCTTCTTCCCCTGCTGACAGCAGTGTTCAACTGGACACCGCCAACAGTCTCAAGGAGAACATTATCCTTAGACTCCCAAAACCAAACACTGCTACACAACAGGAGTTTCAGTTTTTAGAATGAGTCATGTTGTATGAATGGCTGATATTTTCAAACACATTTCTCCTGTGAGAAGATATTATTAGTTCTCTCAAGCTCTTAACCAACCTTTTTCTTCAAGCTGAAACTGGTGCTATGGTATCAACATACACACCAGGTTTTTCAAGAAACAAGTATTTCCAGCAAAGTCCAGCTTAACATAAATGATGTTGCTGCCTCTTTCCTTGTTTATAGGCATAAGAAAGCACTTAATACAAAAAAGAGCAAATACCTTCCCAAGTCTTCCAAACCTTTCCTCTCTTTGAATGCTTGACTATCTCACCTTAGAAAAGCTTTACTTTGTGGCAGCATTAGTGTTAATTAGTATTAATATAATGATAATAGAATAGGTAAAGAAAAAAGTTCAACAAATACATGCATACCAATCAATGAAGACATTCATAACTTAATTTAAAAGCTTTTGTAGCATCTACTTGGTTTTTATATGACAGCACAGTAAATGTGACACACAGACACTGAGGAAAAGACTTTGCCTTGCAATATGTCTTCTGTCTTTGAGAGCAGAAATGCTTTTGTTTTCAACTTTTAAGTGATACTAACGCAAGCAACAGGAGAATATAAGAACAGAAGACCTTCACATACGTCTCCATATACTGTCATGCTTGAAGAGATTCAAGGATCACAAAAAAGACTGTTGTTAGTACTGTATGCTGTGATTTTAGCAATCCTAGAGTGCAGGTATTTCTGAACTAAAACAGTGTGATCAGTGAACTCTTAAAAAGAAAAAAGCTAAGAACTGGCATCAAATAGAGACTCATCAGTAGTGTCTACATAAAGCAATTTACGCTTCCATTACCTTCAGAATGACATGTAGCTGAAAATAAGATGTGGGCGGGTGGGGTGTATGTGGAGACAAACAAGTTTAAGTGAAGCCTGGTTGCTTGGTCACACAGTGCAACCTTCTTTTGTTCACTAATTGCCATTCTGGAGATTACTATTATTACCAAATTAGCAAGTGCTAAAATGGAGTTAAAGCAATGACTTGCATACAACATAAAGGTGCTTGAAATCAGCAAAAACTTGTGCATTAGTAAGAGGTCCTGTGGTGCCTATCTCAGGCTGAGGAGGAGCAAAACCAAGGGAAGCATAACCACTGTGAAAGCCACTCGGATCGGCAGGTGTACCAGTGTCTACAGCATCTGCAAGGAAGCGGACAGGGTGGTGGCTACCAAGGGCCACCGCTCTGCTGGGCCGTGGGGATCAGGTGGTGGCCATGGCTCAGGGAGGCTGTGCAGCCAGTGCTGATTTCCAGGCTGCTGCAGCTACCTCAAAAAGTTGTGTCAAAAGCCAGCACAAAGGTGTTTACATACACATCCCAGTACATGCTGTCCTACATTAAATTAGTGCCCTAAGCTGTATTACCTGGGTGAAAAAAAAGTCTCAGGTTAAATGCCAGTTTGAGCCTGTCTTACATAAAAAGCAAAGCCAATTACTCGGACTGGACGACTACTCTTAACATATGAAAGCCATTCCTTAGAAAATCCAAGCCAACAGCTAAGGTTTGGAGCGGCGCACACAAATGTTCCCCGCACCAGAAGGTGAGCTCTCTGCTCAGCCTGGCTGCAGTTTGCCCTGCACGCACCATGACATGTTTTTTCGGTAGCTGGTCACATACTATCTAGCTCAGTTGGGGTCACCAAAAGAAGATTCTTTATCCAAAACTTGCCTTAAACAATTGCATGGGAAACTTGGAGTTACTGTCAAAGTATGTTTCTTACTGTATAAACAGTCTTTATTTTGCTATTTTGTCTTACCATGAAAGTTCCCCTGAGGATTTAATTTTAGTAATAACTAGCAATAACTTCCTGTTTTTTGAGATTTTAAAGAGAACACTTAGAGTGAGTTTCATGTAGTATTTTCATTTTGCTACTAAAAAGAGAAAAAACAAAGTAAATGGAGCACTCTTTGGCTACCAAGTAAATTCAGAACACCACTGCCTTGGAAAAATGAATTTTTTTTCCAATGTCCCCAGAAGAAATGTCCCCACTTCATTGCCTAACATCATCGAATGGCAAAGATTACCTGTATTTCTCTCAAACTGGCAAATAAAGTTAAATTTCATCTGAGATCTTCCTGTGTTCTACCATTTAAAAGGTGTCCTCATTTATACAAAAACTTACAGAGAACCTTTAGTCATAGGCTAGCATTACGCATTTAGGTGCCCCTTTCTAAGACTGTAATAATTTTTGTCTGAAATTTCACTGGCAACATTGGAAGTTTCTCACTATTACTATGAAAATCCACCCGTGAAGAAGCACCTGAACCCAGGTAAAAAATAACTGGTTTTTTTTCTTATTGATGACAGTAGTAGCCATGCAACCTCATTAAGAAGGGGAACATTCAGTTAAGGAGTTTACATCCTTGGATATTCTCACCAGGGTTTTCAGTGAGAACCTCGTATTTTTGCAATTCAGCTTTAATTCCTTTTTTCTTCCATTGTACGGCTGCAGCAATCACAGGTGAGTCCACAACTAAGACGCAGGAGCTGAGGAGTTTCCCTAAGCAGGGAGAGCAGTCCCCTTGCTTTCACAGCCAGCATCTATTACTGGATGCTTTATAGAGGAGCGCACAAGGCTCCGCAACCAACAAGTACCAGATCCCAACTAGGGAAATTTCCCTCCCCTGTCCCCCCAGTACCTTTTTCCATTTCTGCAGACATTTCGGACTGCCGAATGCCTGAAACCATTAATTTTTTCTCATGGGTAAAAAAAACCCAAACCAACAAATAAACAACAAAAAACCCCTCACATCTTTTACAAGTTATTAACAGGCATTTCTGAGGGTATGTCCTACCCAGAATTTGAATACAAAAACATAATTTGGCAATGAGAAATTTAATTGTTCACTGTGTAAAAATGTTTCTTTTTATGGATTTTAAATTCTTGAGCCCTCATTTTACTGCTTTTTGTAGTACAACAATAAAAATTCAACTGAAGCATCCACTTTATTTTTTTTTTTTTTATAAATGGTGAATTACTTTATGCATCTCTACTGAATTGGAGGGGAAACAACAACTGACATCAGTACCTGCCTACGACTGGCTGAAACCAAGTTGCCGGTTTCTAGATGATACCTGTAACTGATCATCCTTTCACTGAAAGATGGTATAAAGCGTACCTTAATTTTCTGCTCAATGCCAACATGGCTACCACAGATTTTTTTTTCCCCCTAATGTATTAGTAAAAGCAAACCTGCTTTCTGTTCTTTTATTACTATTATTATTAGTTTCAGGTATTTCCAGGCTTCTCTTTTTGCCACATCTGCACATTCCTTTCTTTTTTTACAGCCCAGCAGAAGGAAACATGCCAAAAGCAAGATGTCACTCATGAAAATCAAAGGGAAACAAATGACACAGCGTTGTGGGCAATGCCAGCCACCCCAAAGGCACGTGCAGAGAGAGCGGAATTGAAGAGAAGCCATGAATCACTGCCACTCTAAATGAAATACAACTCTTAAGACATCCTAAGCAGTAAACATTTTATATATTTATCACTCATTTGACTTTTTAGATAATGATTCTTCTTGAAAACTGAAACTATATCAATATGCCAAAAGGATAGTATTTAGAGGAACGTATTTGTGTGAGCCAGACTAATTTACTATTTACATTTTGAAAGATATAGTGAGGTAAAAAACAGTTATGAAGAAAAAAGAAGGGAAGGTGTCACTGAGACCGAGAAACTAGAATAAACACAAAGTTGTAATAGATTATAAATAGTCTGGCTCAGTATTTACTGGAGCCTTAAACACACACATTCGTGGTTCCTACTGCATTGCTCACAATGGAGGTGCATGTGTTACTAGGGAAGAGAAAATGGTTATGAAAACAGTGAGTCTTCTACCCTGAGGGTACCGGGATGCTGGAGATCGCATGTGAGAGCTTTTAGCAGGTAAACTGTTCACGAAACATCAAGGCTGACTTTTTGTGGTAGGACTCAGAGTGAGATATGCCAACAGCTTCTCAGGAAGCAGCTAGAGCCCAGTGCCTGTTCTGCCTGGGACATATACCATGGGTAACCTTCATGATGCCCAACTGAACCTCACTGAGCTCGGGCCTACCCCAACCTAACCGATCCAACAGCTCGCTCTACAGTTAGCTCTTCTCTAAAGGAACTGGGGCATGTTTAATATACCTTTTGATACATATATGTTCCCATGATTTTCAAAATACACTCGGTTCACAGGTCACATATATGTTTGGGCTTTTTACACAAATTAATGTATTGCTAACCTTACATTGCCCCTGCAGAGGTGAGGATAGTAAGCATAGTTTCAGAAACACCCCAACTTTTGTTCAGGAAGGAAAAAGCAGGATTTCTGTCGTACAGGATCAAAAGATACAGTTATCAGGCCGGTAAAATAGGACCCTCGAAAAATTTAGTGAAAATATATCCCTGCTGTAGGGAAACCTTTTGTATGGGAATGAACCAAATCTGTTACCCAAGTGAAAGATGTCTAAAGATATAAAGGCAAGAGACAGCCAGTAAGACCTGACTGCTTTACTCTCCCCTTAGCTCTTTCTGGTGTTTTAAGTGAAAATTGAGAGTGTCTCTTTAAATAAGCTTAGGGTCAAAAGATAAACATTTGTCATTATTACCGATCTCCATGTGCCGTAAACATCAGAGAGCAGGTAGACATACACAGTTCTTACTCACAGGGTTGCAACACGATATGGCAACTTAAATTAATCCATGTTCAATTCTTTCTGAACCATTTTGTTTAATGTAGTTTCATTAATTTCTGGTAGGATTCACAGTATGCACAACTTCAAAAGATTTTTTCCTCTCACTTATATTTTTATATTCAGATACATCCTCAATCATCAATCGATTCAATGCAGAGAACGATTTAGGAAGGAAGAATGTGAAAGTCATTACATCATTTAGCTTGTGAGTTTCAAATGAAGAGCTTTAATAGAACATTTTTGTAGAATAACCTTAATCATACTGTAGCCTTTTCTTCAATACTAGTTTATATAGGTAGCATAGAAAAGATTATGAAGGGCTTGACAAAAAGCAAGAGAAAAATCACTATCTTGCACTCACATATTAAAGACAACATGTATCGTTTTGCCCATTTTATACCTGCTTCATTAGAAGGAGCAATACTGAACACAGAAGAAACCCACACCTGACGGAAAAAAAAATTCTAAGAACGAGAAATCAAAGCATGGAAGAATTTAACAAGTTCTCTGATTAAAGGAGCCAGCTACAGTCTTCAGATTTACAGATATTTCAATCTATTTTACTACATATAATGATTGCAATTTAGCCCGTATTTGCACAAACTGCAATTTCAACTATGAATAATAGCAGTTCACAAATTGTAGCCCAGACGGTACGCTGAGCTTTAGTCAACTGAAGAGGAAAGCCTTGGAATAAAGCAGCCATTAGACAAGAGGCGAAAATGCACTACTGGCATCTTAGAAATGTATGCTGGTGTCCTCGTTTTCTATAGTCTTATCACTAACAAACAAGAGCACCACAAAAGAACATGTTAATATTTCAAAAAGAATAATATGTACAGCATTAAACGTCTCAAAAATGCTAATAAGTTTCACAGTGCAACAATATTAAAGCTAAAAATTAGGAGCAAAAGAAGAAAGAGGTTCAAGCAAAAGCACTGGGAGGAATGGCACATGCATTTGCTAGGTTAGTGCTGAATGCTGGACAAAATGCAGCCAAGCTTGTCCTTGCACAAAAGAACGTCTGATGTTATCAGTTAAAAGAATTAGTTTTCTTCATTTGGTTACACCAGTTTAACCTCTGACATAAACTTCCATTCACAGTACAGTTCTGCACCCAGTGAAAAGTTTTCCTAGGCATTTGAATCCCTACCCCTGCCAGGCGAGTGTTCTCTCTCTGGTTAGTGCAAACTGAAGCTCTTGCCCTTCGAACAGGTCCCAGTATAAATTAAGCTACCTGACCTGCTACAAAGCTCCTCAAGGACATTTATGTACATCAAATTGATTTTAGATATAGCTGTTACAACCTGCTAGAGGAAAACAGCTACAGGAAAACCAATGCAGACAGGAAGAAGTCCAGTTTTTAGAAAATATGATCCCCCAGTGATTTCAGGCACCTTGTAAACTGATCAGTCTGGAATCGAGTAGTAGTAAAAAAATTCCAGTGCCCTGCGATTGCTTTACTGCTACTTCCATACCCACCCTCTGATAAGGTCAAACATTTCAATTGGGCTTTAAAAGATTGAGAAATGTGACACTTTCTGAGATTAATTGATATAAATTACACTTCTCAAACTAAACCAACATTTTTGTTCCCAGGTCAAAGTTTTACACGAAGTGAGAGTCCCGCACTAGTATTTAAATAAAGCATGAGGCTAACATCTAGAGTGTTACCTTACCTGTGACCTGGGGGACAGAGGAGGAAACTTCTTCAGCGGCAGAACAGAAGAAAGCAAGCCAGTATTTACATTAAATTCATGGTTATGATCTATCTATTTTGTTAAGCCTTAAACCTATTTTGAAATAAGATGATGAATTGTTACTCAATCTTAGTCATCAAGCCTGAAATCATGTTTTTTTAAAATGACTAATTTAAATGAGAAGTAACAAATTAAAAGGATGCAAAAAGTTCATATTAAGCTTCCTGTTTCCTTTGCTAATTCAAAGCTTTTTTTGAGTTCTTTACATGTGAATGCAGAAAGGCATTCTCTCATATCAATCATTTTATTCACAATTATTTTCTTTTAAAAAAGGTTATGTCAATTTTATGCATCAAGTTTTGTCCTGCACACATTTTTACAAACACTCATAAAGCTGCATGTTAAAAATGGCTTTAAGTGTCATTCAGGGATTAATTTAGGCTATTACAACAACAAGGAAGATGATTATTGTAAAAGAAAAGCTAAGCCAAGGCAACAAAGGAAAAAACATTTCAATTTCACCAATTTAACTTGCAATTAAAAAATAAATTACATAAAACACACCTTTTGTGTGTGATTTTCCTTATCTGTGAACATTAAGACTAAGGAAAAAAAAAAAAAAGCTAGATTTTTTTAACAAAATAACCTAGAAAAAGGATACCTTTTGCTAATAATGGCATTGCTTTTGTACACCTGCCCACACTCTAATCAGCGAATCCTACATGCTTGAGATATTTATGAGCTCTCTTTATTGCTAACCCCCTCCCCACCAAACTGCCCAACAGCCGCTCTAATTTAAGATGCTCTAAATATTGTTGCCATGGGTGACACATGAACATGGAGTAAGGCAAAGCTCTACTAATAAAAAGGCTTTCACAGCATTTCAGTCCTTGCTCATAAGTAAAGTTAAAATTTACGGCTTTTAAAATACTGGATCTGAGAGAGGTCAGGTTAAATGGCTGCTAGTAATAAAAGGAATCAATATGCCACAGCATCTGAAGCAGCCAGCAAACTAAATAAACACTTCATCCAAATCCACTTGGCCCTGAATTAAAAGAACATAAAATACTGTATTTATTTTGTTTGCCCTCCATCAGTCCGTGGTTTGCATCACTACATCCGCTAGAATTCTACATAGAGCAAGCAACAAACATATGTTGGCCAAGTAGCAATTAAACTGTATGTCAAAGCTAGGAGCAATTAACTGGGCATTAACCTTATCAGGGAACCACTTCTGGGTTAGCCAACTACAAACAAGCAAACATCTCAGTCTGGGAAGATTCTGCAACACGTATTTACAAAAGCTTCAGAAGACTCAGACTTTCTGTCTCAGGCACATACAGAGTAAATGAGCCATTTCCAACAATAACCCTTTATTGATAAACCCTGAACAAAACCAGAATCACCTTTTCCAGTGATTAGGGTGTTCTATTAGCAAGACAGTTTGTTCCTTACAGCACTTTAAAATAAAGCAGACCAACAGAAGTAGTGAACTCACACCTTTTGCTCCTAATCTACCTTTGGTTCAGTTTACAGACTGATTTCCAGAAGTTATGAAAATCTATTTTCTTCTGTTCATTTGTACATGTTTAAACAGAAAGTGCATAGGTTAATTTTCTGTTTAAGAAATTAATGCACATTTTGCTTGAAGTTGTCAGCAAATAACCTGTAAAAAAGGTACCTACACCTGTAATCAATCTCTCTACACACACAGGGGCCAATCACAAAGGCATGCATATTTTTGAAATTGTTTTGTTTGTGAGTTTAATAACATTTGTCTCAAAACAATTTGAAAAGTTTATGTCAAAATCCAACTCTTGAATGGAAATATGCAGAATTTTGTCAAACCTACTACTAACTAAGAGAAACGCTTATCTGGCACAGCTCTGACTCAAAATCCCTGCAGAATTTGAAAGGATCATGTAGGTTTTCAGCAGAAGTCCTCAGCAAAGCTTCCTTTCTAATTCCTAGTGAGATTTTTAAGATCATTTGAATGCTTAAAAATTTGATAACAGTATTTTATTATAGATTCCTCACAGAATCCATAGTTGTAGTGATATTGGGTTTTTCACCTAGCTTTATTTTACGTGCTTCAACTTCTTCCCCCACCCCCACCCCCCTTAAACTATCCTCTGTACTGAAACTTCTTTGGTTGATCTCATCATTCCAGAGATGAGGATTGGTTTTAGAAAAACAAACCCCCCCGAAAGAATACACCTCTCTCCTGCCATATCTGAATAACTGAGGGATGGGAAAGGTACATTCTTCCAGCCAGGTTTGGTTTTGTTTTGTTTTTTCCCCTTATTCACGAATAACTCAAAAAGGACTGAAAGGAAACCTTCCAAGCTTTGCATGCAAGTAGGCTGTGAACTAGGTCCTTCACTACAGCTTTTAGGGAGGGAAAGTTTAATTTCCATGTCTCGGTTATTTCCTCTAACATTAGTTGGATCTGGGTAAACTTGTCCATAAACTTGTGCCTAAAGTGCAGGAACAGAAATCCATATGCGCTCCCACAGGTACGTGTGCATACAGGGATATTCCACGTGTGCATTTTCAGCGACTGCAATGATCCCATCTACCGACACACCAGAAGCTAAAAAGGAGTATTCACGCATGCTCCTCAACTTATGTGTTTAAATAAGTTGCAAAGTTTAATAAGAAACTCAAGAAGGCAGAGGGTCATGTGAACAGAGAGAATACAAGTAAAATAAAGAACTTCAGTATTGAGAACAATTATTTTGTAGGTCTTAAAACACGAAAAGTATTTTCAGGGCTTTCTTCCACAAAACTGAATCCGTAGAAAAATCATGTTATTCATGGAAAAATGGCGAGGAATTTTCCTTCTAAACAGCTGCAGCCAAGGATTTTGTTAAACTGTTCTGTAGTGAGCAAAGACACAGACTCACACCCAATGATATCTGGCTGTCTTCTGGGTTTTTAACAGACAATGCATTACAATCCCAGCCCTGCTTAAAAATAAAGTCAAAATACTACTTTAGTTATACTGGTTAACTCTGAGACCTAGTTAGTCTACACGATTTACTGCTTTAGACTTTACATTTGTTTGGGCATGTATAGTCCAAGCCTTCCTTAAGAGCTTTGCAGCTCCCTTGCTAGATACGTCATGATGTGTCATTTTAATGAAAAGGTTATTTTTAAAAAGAAACTGGCAAGGATGTGAATGAGAGCTCAAATAAATCTGGTTTTGCAAATCTGTATTTTTGGAATACTCGTTACATTCTTAGATGTTTAGCAAATGCGCACCTAGCCTTTAATATTCTCCATGGAAAAGGGAACCTTCCCAGATCTCTATGTTTTTTTTCCCTGCAGCAATTCTTAGTATCCTAAAGATGTTACTCTATTAATTACTGAGTTATGTGTTTAGGATCTTTCCAATACACAGTTTTGCATTGCTGCAATGTGTTTAAATGGCAAATTAGAAAAGCTAATGGAATTGCCGCATGGGACAAATTAGAATATGATCTTAACTGTAGTAGCAAATGAATACAAACTTTTACTGAGATCTTCTTACCCATTTTTCTTGCCTATGTATGAATGACACTACCTTGTTCCCTTTCACTTGCCTAATAAATGGAGAGGAGATACAAACATGGTCCCAAACATAGTATGGTACCAGACTGCAGAAATGTAGGGTCAAAAGAGAAGAAATGGTCATCCTAATTCTTCTTGGCAACATCCCTCATCAACCAATGGGGACACTTCTGGAGACAACAGTCAAAGCACTATCCTAAATTATGATAAAATATTCCAAATTTCTCCAGGTTCAACACGATGGTAAGCAGCAGCCACAGTGATACTGCAACCAAGATAACTTCATACAAGTTAAGCACAATCAAACTACATTTTAATACAGGCAAATCCAAGATGGTTTATCTTCGAAAAATAAAACTTTCCTCTAAGCTGGGACTCAATATTATTGGAAAACACATGATCCTGCTCGGTGACTCCATACACTCTTGAAGCATGAACTAGAGTCTGGCTATGAGTAGATCAAGATGCACTTGGATAATCAGACTTTTAATCAACTGTATCAGAAAACTGTTACAGTATCATGGATCAGGTGCAAAACTCAGTGCCCAATTTGATCTACTTCAAGTACTTGGTGGTTGGATCCTTGCATGAAATTTCAAAATCAGATATTGCAAAGGCAACTGTTCTACAGGAACGGGCAGTTATTTCAAATAGAAAGCAATCCAACCAAAATAAATCAGTATAATTAAATATCCTAAATGAATAGCGAACTGCAATCTTTGCCTAGAACAGGGTCCTAAGCAATTGATAGCAACTGCAACTTGTCGGAGCCCTACTCTAAGTGCGCTCAAATTAACAGGGACTCTAGAACAGGAAGGNAATGCTTAAAAATTTGATAACAGTATTTTATTATAGATTCCTCACAGAATCCATAGTTGTAGTGATATTGGGTTTTTCACCTAGCTTTATTTTACGTGCTTCAACTTCTTCCCCCACCCCCACCCCCCTTAAACTATCCTCTGTACTGAAACTTCTTTGGTTGATCTCATCATTCCAGAGATGAGGATTG
>VYZM01010543.1:29591-104185 GCA_013398915.1 Dromas ardeola | reverse complement strand
CTTCTCTGGACATGCTCCAGAAGGAACCAGACCAAATTTCTGATCCTTATTTGATCTGAAATTTGCAATTAAGATATTTATTAGTTGTTGTTTAGTAGTTCATTTAATGTAAAATGAATATGTAGTCTACTTGAACCTATCTTTAACTTCGTATTGTCACTTCAAGGCCTCAGCATCTGTCTGGATTGGAGATCATTCGGGATCTATGTGAGGGGAAGCTGGAAGGCGGAGAAATTGGCTCAACAGAAATAACCTTCACTCCCGGGAAGATCAAAGGTGGAACCCACATAGCAGATACAAAAACAGCAGGGTATGTCTTTGTACACAGATAATGACTGACTGTTAACTGCTCTTACCTGCTTTTGGTAACTTTAAAGTTATGACAGGAGATGTTTTGATAACTTAAAATTATCACAAAAGAAGAGGGGAGGGGGGAAATAACATTAACACATGGGTAATGAGCCAAAATCTGTACTGCCTGAGCCAGATATATGTTACCAAAGAACCTTTAGTGTAGGCAGGACATGTATGAATAAAGTACGTGCAAGTGCACTAGTTTTAAACTTGTAATTGATATGTAGGTTGAACACTTGATTGATGTTAAGCAAAAAACATCTGCTCAAATGCATCAAATTAGATAAGTATCTCAAATCTGTGAGATCTGAAATAAACATCATATAATAAAGTAAATTTTGAGCTTTTACTTACACATGTAATGGTACAATATGGGATACTAGTCTTTTGGAAAGGGAAGCATGTTCTGTCCATGGTTCTTTGTGCCTGTGTTGTTCTATCCTGTATTTCTGTGTTGGGTCCTTTGTTCTTGAAATCTGTTTCAAATCGGAGTAAATGGGTTTAGCTATGGAAGGCTGGTGTGAACAGTTGTTTGGAAGTATTAGCTAGGTTAGGCATAAGTTAAAGTTTCCTTTAATTTAAGAGAAGTATTTTTCTGAGTATGAACAACCAAGCTGATGCCTTTTACTTAACATAGAAGGGTTTGAGTAAGCAACAATGCAGCAGAATTAGTAACTAAGCAGAAGCAAAAAAAAAAAGCCAACCAGAAATAGTATGGTTTACAAACATTTGGAAGCTATTTAAGAAAACAAAACTGTGTTTTCTTCAGTTCAGTGGTGATTACTGTTTTCACAATTCAAAATGATGTTTGAAACCCCTGTGAGATAACTTTTGTTTTGCTGAACAAACTTACTTTTGGAAAATTTATTTTGGAAGTTTTTTATTATCTATGAAATACGGAGAGATTCAATGATAGGGGAATCTAAAAGTGTATTTTCTATGACTCTGAATTTTCTTGTGCAGGATGCTGACTGGCTTCTAATCAATTTCATAGTTTTCTAAATATTTTCTTATTTAATAAGTATTAAAATGCTAAAATTGCTGCCTAAGCCTCTTTTGCTTTTATCATCTGCTAGCCAAACCTACGGTTTTCACAGCCTCATCAGTACACTGAGTAAGCTACATTACTTTTATTTCAAACAGGAATATTAAAGATGCAGTTATTGTGAAACAAAAATCTTCATATTTAGGCTTGCTAAGGACATGAAGTTTTAAATTAGTAACTTTTAAGCAATAAGTTTATAGGTAATGTTCAAAATCAAATACTTATGTAAATGCTCTGAATAGTAATTTGCCTTTGACACGTAATGATTCTATGGATTTCTGTGGAGTATGACTGCACAACATTTGAGTATCTTGTAATTGCTTTTAGGAGTGTGTGTCTACTGATGCAGGTAGCAATGCCCTGTGTGCTGTTTGCTGCTTCCCCGTCAGAACTTCGTTTAAAAGGTGGGACTAATGCTGAGATGGCTCCTCAGATAGACTACACAGTCATGGTAGGGAAAAATTTCTTTGGCTTGGTGCATCTTTCATGCATATATATGCAATGTAACTACTGTATTTCTGTTGCTCTTACTGCAAGTTTAATTGTTAATATGGAATTGGACATAGGCATATTAAATGATTAGTGTACTGTATGTAGAGAGCAAACAGTGTTTCATGGAATTGCCTGAAACAACAAGTAGTCTGTTTGCTCTTAATTACTAAAGAACACGTCACTTAAAATGTATTCTTTATTCTGGAAGTTCTGTGAATTGTTAAGAATTTATCTTCCTCTTTCCATAAGAAAATACTTTTCCACAAAGAGTTGTTCAGAATGAAGTATGAGGAACATCAAATAAGCTGTATGGATGAGACTGGCTATCTTTTTTTTTTTTTTCTTTTTTAATAATGTAACTGAAATTTTTGTGTTGAACTCTCTTTTTTGGAAGACTGCATAAAATAGTAGGAAATTATAAATGCAAAATAGGTTCACCCTATGTTTTTATGTATGCTTGTTTTTCAGGTTTTCAAGCCAATAGTTGAAAAGTTCAATTTCACATTTAATTGTGACATAAAAAAGAGGTGAGTTAGAGGGGCATGTGTCAGAGGCAGGCCTTCCTGAACTAGTGTGTGAGCACAGAGGCACACACACACAAGGTGCCCTGAATCAAGCTGAGGGATGAATTTATAATACATGAACTAATCTGCATTAGCTGCCCCTGTGTGTAGTGTCACCAAATGATCAATGTGATATGGTTCTTTCCTGTCTTTTTTTCATTGCTGATTCTTCAGCTGCTGTCTAATTCTTCCCATGGGCTGCCTCCGGGGGAAGCGCGTGCTGAACAGGCACTGCATTGCTGAGCTTTTTCTGAGGTGCCAGTTAGGTTGGCGTTAGTTAGTTAGTAAGACGGGTGCTATGAGGTAATACTGTTAGAGAACAGAATTCTATTACAAAGATTTCTCAGGCGTGCATCAACAAAATTCATATGTACAGTAACAGAAAACATAAAAATGTATAACGAAATGTATGCAGAGCCTTCTGGTTCTTTTCTTGCTTTCCTTGTGATCTTTGCATTTAATTATATCTGATTACTGTTTCTAAATAGGGGCTACTATCCTCAGGGAGGTGGTGAAGTTGTAGTCCAGATGTCACCAGTAAAAGAGCTGAGCCCAATAAACTTAACAGAACGTGGCACAGTGACAAAGATATATGGAAGAGCATTTGTTGCTGGAACGCTGCCTATAAAAGTAAGTTCTGATAATAGCTCTGGTAGTATCCATCTTCATACATCTCTAGAAAATTGCATGTAATCTGCTTAACATACCTCTACTGTTCTTGTATTCTGCGGTCTTTCATGCACAAACTAAGTAGCCTTATTAAATGGTTTCAATTATTCAGACTGTAGAATAGGATTTTGGACGTTTCTGAAATGCATTTATGGCGTAGGAATATGGTAGCAGCTGAAACAGAAACTGAGCTACTTTTTGAAGAGCTGTGGACTGCTGGTTTTGGTCTTAAAATCTCCAAACCCATGAATATTGGCTATGGTTGGATCACAAGGATGGGATAAGCTTCATCTGCCCCCACCTGCCTGTAATTTAAAATTGTAATTTTATTTATTGTAGAGTACATAATAATTGGGGGGGAGGTTACAATCTAATCTCTTGAGATAATCAAGACTAAAATTAAATCTTTCTCCCTATGAATGGAGAAAAAGTTCTTGAATTTCTATTGATACTGAAGCTTCTACATATATCACTATATTAGTGATATAGTGATAGTGATATATGATTAGCATTTACTGTTATCTTCATTTTTTGGGAAAATTCCCAGAAGAGATGATGTTCAGTGCTTGCTTGTAGGGGTTCTATTGCAATCTTTTATTTTTCTAGTTGATCAAGTAGCCCCTTTATTCAGGGATCCTCTGTAACAAACGTACGAGAAAGAAGTATTAGTGTAGTTACATAATTAATGTTTTTTACCTCTTACCTTGTTAGCTGGCAAAAGATATGTCAGCAGCAGCAGTGAGATGCATCAGAAAAGAAATCAGAGATCTTTACATTAACATTCAGCCTGTTCGAGAACCTGATGATCAAGCCTTTGGGACTGGAAGTGGAATAATGTAAGACAAGCCCAAACTTTCTGTTGATACCTGTAACCTTGCCAGTTGATTAGCTAGATCTTGATTATGTATCTGATAATGTGAGTGATTTTGTTCTTAATATTGATTCTGTTTTTTTCTGCTTAGCGTTGTTGCAGAGACTTCAACAGGTTGTTTGTTAGCTGGGTCATCACTTGGCAAGAGAGGTAAGAGTTGTATGAAGTATACCTCTTTCAGGTTTAACTTAATGTATACTATTAACAAATAGGAATCTGAAGTATAATTTGTTCAAAGATCTGATGCAATTTAAATGTATGTTGTTTAGTAATAAAGGACAGTGGAAATAAGCATATTTTAAATGTAGTAAATGGAATCTTACACTTTATGCTTCTAAGCTACTTCTGCCTAGCAACAAAAATTACAAAATTATTAAACTTACCTTTCATCAGAATGGATTGTTAAGGATCACTGAGTTGAAAATGCTTCTGGACTTTAAGAATGTAGTCTTGGTGGTTTACTTGTGAAGTTTTTGTTCAGCACTGAATCTAGATGTGTACCTAGATTAAAAGGAATAGAAGTTATTTTCATTTTAAATTATTTGATTAAGATGTTTCTGACTGTAGGTGGGGCTACTTGCTTCCCACTGCTTAGGAAATATGAACTATATGTCATCATAAGATGGGAGGGTTTTTTTAAGCAGACATTTTAGGCAAAAGCATGGAAATAAGGTTTAAAAATTTGATTGTTTCTTGTTAATTTTTTTCATTCTGTATTTTAAAAATGTTAAATAATAATTGGCAGCATCCTAATCCCCTGGATTTCTCTGTTAGGAAAGAATGCTGACAAGGTTGGCATTGAAGCAGCCGAGATACTGCTTAGGAATCTTAAACATGGTGGAACTGTGGATGATTCTCTGCAAGACCAAGTAAGGCTCCTGTATGGGTTTACATGAAGTTGAAGTAGCAAGAACATGCATGTATGTATTACTTGTAAAGAATATAAATCTGAACAGGGAAAGAATGAGATACAGATTTCAAAGTTAGACTGTATCCCCACAGGTAGGCATGGCTTTACCTAATTCATTGATAATTAGAAGTTTTAGGAGGTTTCTGGGTATGGTCACAACATCGCTAGGATTAGCAAGTTACCTACAGTTCTTGGGAACTCCAGATGCTCCTGACTTTGCATCAACACTCTTAAATTTTCCCTTCCTGCAAATCTTAGTAGGTATGGAAGAAAGAGGTAGGAATTTGCTTCTGTTCATCACTCCATGTAGTGGAGTAAAACTAAGTCCCTGGTTACATATTAAGAATGATACTAAGTGAAGCTATTAGAGAACAGAATATCTAGGAGGTGTTCCTGGTTGTCTTGCTTGCCTAATTTCATTTGAGAATTAAGGCCTTCCACCATCTGCTATCTCATTTTCAATAACGCAGCCTGATAAGAATCTTGGGCTGTTCTAGATAGGATGACATTACCTCTTAGCTGTAAACAGCTGGCCACACATTACTACTATGTAGATTAAAAGGAAGTATTTAGGTCTTGGGCTCATCCTACTTTTTCCAAAGCACGCACAGTACAATTGATGGAAACGTGCTACAGCTAGATTTAGTGTGTATGAGAACTGCTCAGAGTTACCTGATGCTTTACAGGGTACTTGTCATGGTGATGCTTCTAAGTCAAACCAGATTTTTAAAATATCTGTCTGGTGAATATGTGATCAGAAAGTGTTATAATTAAAAAACCACTTCCTGAGTTTTTCTCGCCACACAAAAGTAATATAGCAATCTGGACTGTGACATGACTTGAGGGAGTTTCGGGGCAGGAGGGTAAAGGAGAACAAAGTTAAGCGTAGTAACAGAAATTCAGTGCAAACTCCACTGTGGAAAAGTAGAAGCGCTTGTGTAATAGGCATTACAGTGGTAATTTCCAAGCTTCTTGAGCCTTGGATCACTGTTAACACTCAGCACCGTGAACTTTTATGAAACTTGGCAGATGACATTTTAACATCTACAGACATTTTGCATGTTTTTCCTTCATTCTTTTTTTTTTTTCTTTAATCAGTAAGTTCCTAGGATCTGTAGAGTTAATTACCTTTCCCTCCCTTTCAGCTGATCGTTTTTATGGCACTAGCGAAGGGGGTATCTAGAGTGAAAAGTGGACCAATTACACTTCACACTCAAACAGCTATACACTTTGCAGAGCAGCTAACAAAGGTGAGTCCAAAACCTCAGAAGGCTGTCGTCCAGTAACTAGGAAATGTGCAGTTTAGCAGGCATTGTGAACTGAACTTGATCACGGAGGACAAGCACTGACAAAATAATTACTACAATATTTATATGGGAGTTTACCTGTAGAAAGTGAATGTACTTTAGAGTAAATGTCTTTAGAATGGTTACCACCTTTATTTAAATGTGTTTTCATTAAATCAGTCAAAGCTATAATATACATAAACACGTGTCAGTATGATTATTGGACCTGCAATATCGAATATTTAAACTTATGTATGTTATAACTTAATTAGTGATGTATTTCTAATCCTGTTTTAGGCCAAATTTACTGTGACAAAATCGGAAGAGGAAGATCCCAGTAAAGATACCTACATCATTGAGTGCCAAGGAATGGGGATGATAAACCCAAATTTTTAGGGTTAAAACAAAAAAACAACAAAAAAAGCAGCAAGCTGACAAAAGCAAACCTGAACATACCTCAGTGATGTACTGCACTACATTTCAATGGATGTATAGTACGCGTGTGAACAGGAGGAGCCTTCTGTCACATCTGAGTGATTTAACTTCAAGGATGATGCTGAGTTTTTCCTTGGTGTGCTGAGAATGTGTGGTGTGAAAAATGGAAACTTGTTTGTTTGTTTGTTTTACTATTAGCAGCACAATGAGTACGGACAGGACAGCAAATAGAATACATTGTATGTATTTGAGGGCTTCAATTTAGAAGCTTTGAAAATTCAGATTCACCAAAGTAGAAAGTAACTATTTCAGTTTTGAAAAAATATCGATACGTTCTTTTTCCTTTAAAAAAAATTAAGTTTTATTCTTTGGGAACCTTTATGGCATGAGGTATATGAAATGAAGTGCACCATCAAATCTGTATCGCTGTTCTTCCTTAACCCTTTTGCTTAAATTGTGCGTGAGGAAATAATAAAGCAATATCACGATACGAAAGCCTGTTATTTATATTTGCTGTTACCTCAGCAGGTTGTGTTAGTGGGAGATAGATACAAAGTAACCTTTCAGAGGCATAATCTCTCTTCCTGCAGAAAGAACATTCAATGCATAAAATAATCTTCTTTTAAATCTTTTATTTTCATCTATTTTAGAAAAACCTTTTCAGGCAAGCTAAAAAAAAATGTACCTCATTACATCCAAAACGCAAAATATTAACTTTATGAGATGATAGGATTTTCTATCTACGGTTGTCCTTGTTAGCATGCTAACTGGGTCTATATTTTCACCCAGCTGTTGTTGTTTGTTCTTTTTAAAGGGAGTACTTAATTTCAGCTGAGATTAGGGAGCTGTTGAACGCACATACATGTATTTACACAATGCTGCATATACACACAGGCGTATTTAGGCATATAAAATCCAGTTGCGCTATCCCCCATCTGTGGCTTAAATAAGGAAGACCTTCTGCCAGTCTGGCCTTGGTAGTGCTACAAAAGCTTTTCCTGTTGTAAAAGGAAGATAAAAGGAGAGATAGGGCGTAATTTGTTTTGTATGTGAAGAACTGAGTCACAGAGTTGGAATCACTTAACCAAAACTACATGAATGCACTCTGGACGCTTGAACTGATTTCCAGGTTTTCCACAGCCCAGTGTTCAGCCCTTGCTTTAAGATCTTTTTTTCCCCTCAGTTGTGACTATTGAATCTAACAACTAAAGATGTAACTTGAAGTATGATTTGTCTTACTCATTAAGATAATTGCATTACTGTGCATTTCAAACACGACAGAAATCCTTTGCTGATATACAAAACCGTTCACCAAATATCTACTTTACAATATCTTTCCTTTTAAGATTCTTCCCCTCTTCCCACCTGAAAACTAGTGCAAAAGAATGGGATGCTGTTAATGTCTAATTCTTTTTCTCTAATATTGGGAACGGTCCGAAGGGGGCAGCAGATACCCGCAAAGCATGTTTGTAATACTGGTAACTTGACTGCCGTTGAAAAGCACCTCTCTGAGCTGCTAGTCTGCGCTGCTAATGATTTTCAGTGTTTGTTTTTGGAAGAACTCAAGAATGTATTTTTCAAAAAAACAGAAAGAAAGCCCCCAAGGAGTTGTTGTCTGTGCTTAAGAAAACAACCTCTTCTAAGCCACATTTCAGTGGATATTTACCTGTTTCCACAATTCAAAAATTGATATACTTGACTAATTTTATTTCTAATGGAGAGATTCCTGCTGAAGGGATGGCTGGGTGTAATTTAATTTAACCTCCTGATCAAAACACCACTAATTTAAAAGTTGTATTAGGTTGCTCAGAGCCTTGTCCAATCAAGTTTTGAAAGTTTTCAAAGATGGAGGTTCTACAATTTTTCCATGCAACTTGTTAACAGGCAAAAGGGTTACACTTTGTGTTTGTTTAGTTTTTGTGGAGTTTTTTGTTTGTTTCTTAAGCTGAGGGTCTGCTTCTTAAATGGAAGTTACTTTCTGCTACAGGAAACATATTGCAAAGGTGAGCTTAGCAGTATAGCGATTCTTCACTATTTCTTCAGAAGAAAACACATCAGAAGAAAATTAATTAATCAATTCTACCTTACTCAGAAGATTTCCGGTATGTGGGGAATCCTCGGGTTGCTCTGGCAGCTGAGAACAAGGAATATTCAGTAAGCCCTGGAACTAAAATGATCAAACCAAAAATTAATTACAAATAGTTACATAGTATTGCTTAAAATTAGTACAGAAAAGCATATTGAATACAGTTTGTAACTAACAAAGTATTCCTTTTTATTACTTTCAACTTCAATCATTGGATTCTCTGTAATTTAGTATCTTTTTACCAATACCCAATCACGCAACTTTCACAGAGTGCAGGCACTTAGATTTATTTTTTATTATGCAATTCAAGCATTCATAGAAATTATGCTAATTGAGACACATTCTTTGTACTATTATTCAAAGTAAGCCAACATTGTGTACATCTTTATAAATTACAGTCCAGCAACTAACTCTTTAGGGGTTTAAAACCCTTTAGGCTTTAAAATCTCTAGCGAGTGCCCTACACACTCGGCCTTCTTGCCCTGTAATCACAGCTTCGCTTTAGCAATCAAATAAGAATGACCCGCTTTCTTGCCTAATAGATTCTTTGTGGACTGTAAGCATACTTAGATGTTAATGCCTAGATGGTTTAAAGACTAAGTAAACCACCGTAACTAGCTCCTGTCATATTAAGAAAATCTTATGAATAAAAGCACAGCTAAATTAAATCTTTTAGATTAGGCAGGCTTTTACATATTTCTGCACATGTACATACTGCGTTCTGCACGAAAAGTAGGATAAGCTTCAGCATGATTTTCTATCTCCTCAAAGGCTGGCTGGAGTACCATTTCATAGCTTTTTCATCGCTTCTCTTTGCTTCTGAAAAACCATGCCAGTTTGCATTCCTGAGATGTTCTCTACAGTGCTACCAAAATTTTTCCTACATTCAGAAATGCCCAAGACTGCCTTGGAACAATTGCAGCAAAAAAGAAAAGCTAGCGAAACCTTGAGAGAACTATCTCACATTGGAATTCCTAGCTCTATCCAACACTTCCTGAAGTCAGGTCTATCTAACTAAAAATTTATTTTGGAGAGAATTTTAAAATGTGCAGGCTTTGTTTCTAAGGAGAAGAGAAAACAAATAATCAACAAAACAGAGCAAAATTCAGCTGAACAAAAAATTCCCACTGAAAAATTGAAACGCAATTCCTGTCTTCCAGAGAGACGTACAAAAGCATATAAATGCCAGCCAACACACTTAACAAAGATTAACAAAACCCAGGCTATCAGAAAAAGTTTCTTCAACCTCTTCTTAGTAAATGTACAATAAATAGCAGCTCAGCAATACCGACAACTATACAGCAAGCCTGTTAAAAAGAGCAGCCGGTCATCAGCAATTAGCAGTCCTTGGTAGCTTCCTTGCTGGCCCATCAAGCGTCCATCCTTCTCTTGTGACATGACCACTGGGCCACCACTGCATGTATACTTGAACAAATTTTAACTGAAGTAATAAATTTCATAAAATGAATTTGGGACTACTAGTATCATTCATATTCTAGCAATTTGCTACTTTCCCTTTTCAATGGGGTTCCGCGTCATAAAACTTAAATCCTCTGGGGTTACATTTACTTTCAATTCACTTAAATTTAAAATCTACAAGTCAAAACATGAGCTGCAGACCTTGTTACATCACACTGCTAGGTTGCGCATGATGTATGTATTTAAGCTTCAATTTTACAGCATAATTAATTCTTAAAATTAATGCACTGTGTGCAAATTAGTTACTGGTAGTTAGTGGTGTAACATTTCTTTTTTAAAACTTCCTGCCCTTCTTGAATATTAACTAATAATTACAGTGCATTACTTGAAGCTTTTTAATTTTCCTTTATATCCATTTACAATCATATCATTTTTAGCGATAAGGTTGGATTAAGTCACTTGCGGGAATGTATTAACCTTTTGTTCAGGAAGAGATGAGACATTGCTTGCACCTGCTCTACAAATACGCACCGGGTTTTCTTATGTTAATCAGGCACATTTGAATCTTACATAATAACTTCAGTGTGGGTGTATAGATGCAACTAAGATGCTTACAGTTAATACTGCTCAAACAAGTTGTGGCGATGACTCACAAGTTCTATGTACCAAGGAAATGGGATTAATCCTCTCAAACTGCGTGTCCCTAGTGTACTCCCATGAGAGAGAACTGTGTTCGGATGAACGCGATGATCAGGGAAAGGCATTGCACTGAGATACATGGGGACTGAAGTCTCAAGGCAAATAATAAGGACACTATATGCAGCCAGTTACAAAAAGTTCCCCAGGAAATACTGCACTCTGCCTACTGAAAGTAAATACTGAACTCTCCTACTCAAAAAGAGTACCTTTGAGCCCTTTCTCCTCTCATGCCCTTAAATCTACTTCAGCTGGGAACTGTTTCTCTTCTGAGCCTATCCATCTCATTCTGGTCACTAAAATATAATAAAACATTTACTATTTTCTAGGCCATATTGAGAATGCTGCATCCAGCTATGGGCCCCTCCATACAAGAAAGACACCAATAGTCAGGTTGGCCTGGGGCTGGAGCCCTGTGGGGAGAGGCTGAGGGAAGGGGGTTTGCTCAGCCTGGGGAGGGGATGGATTTGGGCACCTACCAGCAACCTGCCAGTGCCCGTGAGGAGGTTATGGAGGGGACGGAGCCAGGCCCTTCACGCTGGTGCATGGCGGGAGGGCGAGAGGCAGCGGTGGCAAACTGAGGCACGAGATGCTCAGTCTGGACAAAGCCCTGACCACCCTGAGCTCGTGGCGGACCCTGCATTGAGCAGGAGTTTGGAGCAGAACCCTCCCGCGGTCGCTTCCCACCTCAGTTATCCTGGCATCCTGAATGCCCTATCTGTCAACTAATGATCACCCGAACGTAATGTGGAAGAATTCTCTAAAATATTCCAGCACAGGTTACTTATAACTGACATTGTTAAAATGAGCCATAGGTTAAAAAAACACTAGACCAAATAAAGGTGCATGTAGGGAAAAAAATTCCAAATTAAATTCTTTACAATGGAAACAGTGTAGAAGTTTTTTTAGAATTAGAGCTACATATTCTTGCATTAAAAACAAGTGAAATGCAAGTGAATGCAAACACAGAGATTCAATCCATTCGTGATTGGAGAGAATAGGAAGTAACATCAGTATCTAAAAATCAAGTAAGATAGGCCAACTGGAAAGTGCTTCCCTAATATTTGACTGCAGAAAAATCTGTAAAGACTGAGGTAAAACAAGTGGGAACACAGTCCTGTGTAAACTTAGGCAGAACCAGAATTTTCCCCTTAATCCTAGATTTACTAGAGCACTGAAGACCAAAGTTCAAGGCTTAGGAAACCCTCTGATAAGTTCACTTAAAAGCTAAAAGCTCTTACGGAGTACCCGTATGGAAAAGCTTACACTATAAGCTGTGTGATTTTGAGTATTTTGTGTCACCCAACTGCCTCTTAGGTGTTTCACAGTCTCTCCTTTGCCCAAGGAGGCTCTCTGCCCAATGCTTTCCAAATCTAATACCAAAATCCCGTGATGATAGGATATCTGCTAGAACAAGGAATTCAGATTTGAAAATCCAACTTTCAAATAATAACTGAATCTTTTTCTTCACGTACAAGTATTTTAGGATGAAATTTTAGACAAATTTTCTGCCACAGCATGCAAGTTTTCAAAGATCCATAAAAAGAACAAATGTTTTAGCTCAGAAAACATCTAGAATTATTTCTGCTTCTCTCCTTCTGAATATATTTGTCTAGCCACTTAAGATTTCCATTAGCAGATGAATGATTCCTGTGTAAAATGACAATTTGTGAAAGGGTTTAATGATTTTTCCACATGGAAACCTCTCTATAAACAGAGAATTTTACACGCACTGCACTGTTCTAGTTTCTACAACTCCAGCTGACCTGAAGTTTATGCAGCTCTTATAATCCAGGAATGCGCTAGTAGATCGTATGTTTTTTCAGCCATTAACACTTGTAGTAGGACAAAGTCAGGCTGTTTTAATCCCAGACTCCTTTTGTACACTGGTATTACAATCCATTAAAAAAAAAAAAAAAAGAAAAAGTGATGAATAAAGCATTCACTTTTTATCAGAATGGGGTCTTACACAAAAAGGCTGTGCAGACTAAGACAAATTCCAGTATACTGCATTTTAGAACCAGTGGTCAAGACTTTGCTGTTATAATACAACAGCAAACCTTTGCTTATAATATGATGAAACCATGACTACGGGAATTTACATTTGTATAACTGAAGGCATAATTTGGGCTATATGCATAAATGAAAAAGATTATCAGATTATAGCATTTGGCAAAGAAAGGAAGGGAGAGTAAGCAGCGAGTCTAAACAGCATTTCCATCATTTTTATTCTACTATCATCCCCTCAAACTTAGCCACAGACTACTCTGATTTTGAATTATACTTTGCTGTAATAGCTTGCTAGTGAGTACTCCACAGCAATTGAATTATGCTCGCTCAATTATCTGTCAGCTATGCAAATTTACCAACTATATTGCTTTTTACGAAAGTTAGTCCTTTCTTCCACAGCTCACTTTTCCAAGATTCCTTAGATTTTTCCTTTGATCAAGTATAGGTTAAAAGTTAGGTCCTCTATCAGTAGCATTTTAACATAGGAGTGTAAAGAAAGATTCTCAATTTATAGCAACTAAATTCACAAAATATCCAAGTAAGTCAAAGAAGTTACTCTGCAGTAGCACTGGGGAGCACTGGCCCCAACTGAGCAGGGAATATCAACACGTGCCGGCAAATCTTAGATAGCTACAGTGGGCTCGTCATCAGAAATGAGGATAAGCACATGGCCCCCTTGTGTTTAAGTGTTTTGATGTTGCTGTATAAATATCTCTTATCACAACAAGATTGCTAGCATTCTCTTCTACGTGGGAGAGCTCATTTTCATAATCAAATTATCAGATGTAAAACTGTAGAGGAAAACTCTGTGAGTTAAGCTAAACTGTTTGAGCTCAAAATAGGGCTTAAAAATTAATTACATTCCATAAAGCCCAACAAATCTTGGGCCTTGTATCCATTCAAACCTCTCATCTTTTTATTAGCCCCCGCCTCATAGCTCTGGACTTTAAACTTCAGTTCCTCAGCTTTACCAGTGATTTTGCTACACACATTTATCTTCTCAACTGAACATACTTAATAGTACCTTTAACTGTTTTTTCTCTTTCCATTCCAAAGTGTAAAAGCCTCTTGTCTCAAAAGCCTTTGAAAATAACTCTTAATTCTATATTTTTTCTTTCTCTGATTTTCAGTGCTAAGAAAGGAAAAATTAAAAAAAAACCACAAACAAACAACAAAAAAATCAGTCTAAGCTGCTGCTTTTGCTGGAGGGCTAAGAAAAGACCTTTGCAGCTAATTGATGAAAACATTCAAATGTGCTGATCTCCTTCACCTTATTAATTACAACTGGAACAAAATTCTCAAACCTGATGGACTGCTGGAGAAAAATTTTAAAAGCAACTAACTGATTTAGAAGTTTGTATCTTTCAATAGGACAGGGCCTGCTCCTTGGTCAAGCAAAGAATACTTAAATATGTGTACGAAGTCTTACTTCCAGAAGCAGCTACTTGTACTCCCACTGAAGTTTACAACTGTTGCAGTGTGCTCAGCTCCTCTGAAGCTGAGGATATATTTAAATTTTCTTTCTTTCCTTCTTTTTTTTTTTTCCAAATCAGTTGTAAAATGTGCACAGCTGAAGACAGATTTGATTAGTAATAATGAAACAGAATATTCAGAATGAGTTAATATAGTCCAAAAAGCCATATACTAAATAAAAATGCTTTATATATGAACCCTTTTTACTTGCAGAAAGGAATTAAGGTAACTGAATCAATGATAACCACCATCAGAGACAAAAGGTCGATGTGACTTACTTTCAATGTATTTTGGTCAATCAGCACAAATAATTTTGAAACTGTGCTTTTAGATAGATTTGTTTGCTTCCCTCTTAGAAGATGGTGACCTCCAGGACCATAAGATTTATGTCCTCTGGCTGCAAGCCAAATTCCTGTATCCTGTAAAATAAACACAATGCAAATGCTTTGCCACTCAATCAAGAGTCAAGCCCAAACCCACATTTAGACAGAATTTATATGTGTTTTATCCAATGACTATTTAATGATCCTGAAGCAGAACAAATGAAAACTTCTTCCATATGAACTCCCCAGCCACTCTGGTTATCACGCAGAAAAAGAGGCGAGGCTCTCTCCTGCAGCAAACTGGATAGCTAGTGATTCCTGCAATTTGGAGGGAAAATCATTTAAACCCTTTCTGGCAGAGGAAGATGATGAACCTGGATCTCGTACTTCCTGGATGTTTCTTTAACTCACACATTATGAAAAGGAGGAAACCCTACCACCTCTTGTCCAGACTTTTAAATGACTCATGCTGTCTTTCTGATGAAAAGATTGCTGGTGTCTCACACTAAAATATCACAAACAGATGGGAAGGTGTCCCTGCAGGAAGAACTGGGTTTCGAACATACGCATGTATCACTTAGGTCTTGGCAGCAACGGCCAAGAATTTGGATGGTTCCTAGCTCCACTCCTCATGGGCTGCACAGTGAACCTGGGGGCAAACCCAGGCTCCCACTGTCCAGGAATTTGAGTCTCAGAGCCAGACACCACAATCTAATCTTTTTTCCTTATTGCTGCTTCTCCTACCACGTGACTGCATGAAACTCAAATCTCCAGTAAATCATAGGCAGGCTGTTTCCAGGAGCCACTACTCCCCTGCACACGTCAGTAGCATGGGTAAGACAAATAAGGTCAAAATTCAGCAGAATAAGGAAATCTCAGCAAAAAACACCCAATTTTCCATATGATCTCATGACAAATGACAAAATCTCTGACACCTCTCAGGTTTAAATTACACAGTGTCACATCTAAGCCTTTCTTCTGCCTTCTTTCTCATTCTCTCTCCCTAGTCTCTATTCACTTTCTTTGTGTCACCGGCTGTAGCATGTGGATCTGTGAAGAAGTGAGCAAGCCAATGCCCATCTTCTGCACTGTAGACTATCAGCATCTCCAGATTGCAGACTCAGTTGCAGTGGAACCAAGAACTTAGGACAAATAGGATCACATTTAAAAAAAAAAAGTCTTTTTTACTTCTTGTTGTTTTTTTACTTCCTCTTCTGCTTCAATTTTTATTTTCTGTGCTCTGCTTTCAAGTTAATTTTTTTCCTGCTTTACGTGTGTTTCCTCACCCTCCCTCCAAATTTACGTTTATTTCCCTTCTCCTCCCTCCTCTCATATTCACATCTACTTACAGAAGCATTAAAATATCACAGTATTGTTAAACTACAGAATTAGAAGCACAGTCTGGCTCCAGCTAACCTTGGTCCTTGCAGAACCATTTTACTTCCTGCAAACTACAACAATTGGAGATGCAGAAAGAGTCCAAGGACACCTCTGCAAGCCCCTCCTATGGTTTAACTGGAGAGAGGCTCAGTTCCCATGAGTGCAGCACTAGCTTCTGCCTGCAGAGACAGCTACAGTAAATGGTGGTTCATGATATCTCATGAAATAGAAGGAATACTGGAATATGGGATTCACCTTACTTCTACAGGTATAGGGGAGAGACACATCCTCCTACAGAGTTTGGTTGCGTTTTTTTGCATCAAAAAATTTGTTCTTTAAACCACATGAAACTGAAGGAAATTAAGCTCACGTATATAATGCTGTAGCTGTGCTTGAGTTTATGCTTAAGTTCCTGGAGCCAGCTGCACCCACAGAGCCTGTAGCGGTAGGACTTTCATGTGAACCTGACTATCCCCATGCCTGACTCTCCTCTTGGAGAGGCTTGGCACAACCAACTTAGACAAAGTGAGATTTTACGTGTAGGCAGCATGGGATTACCCGGGAGTTCCAGCTCAAGCAAGGTACAAAATAAAGTCTAGACGAACATGTAGTCAAATACCACTTGAGCAAAAATGGATCTCCGTTGTATACATGGAGATTTGTGAAGGCTCGCAGCTACCTCCCAGTCCTTAGCAAAATAACAGTTATTGGCCCATAGACAACAGACATCTTTGAAAGAAGGATGTTTTTCTTTTAGTTCTCTTCGTTTAGGTGACAGAGTGTTGTTCAGAGTATGCCTAAGACTGCATCCAAACTGCTGGGAAGCTGTGATGGAAATTTCACAAAACTACTTGCATGAGATTCCTGAGGTTTCCCAACTTCATCCAGGAAAAGAACTAGACTGGCTTTTCTCACATTAATGTAAGACTGACATTCAATTAAACCAAGATATGCAAAATCCACAAAAGCCCAGAAACAAAGCAGATTAAAGGAAACTTGATCAAATTTTAGAAAAGTCTCTTTCCCAGCAGTTCACTCCTACATATGCTTTATCTACCCTGCACTCAAATTACCACCATATGAGGAAGAGCACTCTTTTGCCCCAGCCTCTTTCTCCTAGTAGTTACGAAGTTATTTACAGGAATTAAGCTTCACAATATGCCTGTAAGATAAAACAGTGTTACAAGGCAAGATACAGGACAGACAGACAAAGTGAAATCAATTGCTAGAAGGCATATTAGAAAAGACTGAGTCAAAAGGTAGATTTCGGGATCCCTGGTTCTCAATTCCTAGTTGCACTGCCTGACTGCTCTTGCTATTTTGTAATGACTGTGAAATCTGTAACTATTTCGAAGATTTCTGCACATCATTGATGGTAATGATATTTTAAATCTCTCTAGTATAGGGCTAAAAAATTATCTTTTTGTTTTCATGGTAACAGCTCTCTCAGAAGTCCAAAAGTGCCTCATATACTGTTCAAATTCAGTGCAATTTTCTTCTCTGGAACAGAATCCAGCACCCAGCTTGTGTGCTGCACCACAGCTGTTCCAGTAGAGCATTAACACTCCCAAGCACATAGAACATATTTAATGCCTCTTTACAAATAAGAATGCAGCATGAAAACAGGATGAGAGTAATTCAAAAACAACTTTCATTTATGAGTCTGATGGGTCTCAGCTTAGAATCAAGTGCAATTTTGTGGCAATTTTTAGGATTTTATGCACAAAATCAAGAAGAAAACCTTTGCAGGGAAACTGCTGTGTCCAGGAAGCTTTTTGAGAACCTATGTCACCGTGCTTCATGACTCCGGGCACTTTCATGGTCATCTTTCCACTGTCTCACAAGCTGCTGCCCTGTCTCCTCTCCACAACATTTCTGCACTTACAGCCCCACAGCTCTATGGTCACACATCCTGCATGTGGCATAGGGGTGGGTCACAGTCCTGAAAAGACTTATTGAACCCTCAATGAAGTGCACTGAATTTACTTACCCATTTAAAAAGCATTGTGTTTTGTTAATCCATGATTTTCTGGCTCAGATTCTCACTTCATGTGAGCATCATGGTAATTTCAAAAGACTAACAAAACGGATCTTAGCCTGTGGGATGACTTATGTCTGGTGCAAAACGATAGGGATCAACTTATTTAGTTACTTCTTACCTTGTCAATACCATTGCAACTTAACCATTCAGAAAGAAGACAAATTTGTTAACAAAGTTAAATTAAAGGTCCATTAAATTAAATTGCAGCTATTAGTAATATTAAAAATAATGTCTTCTACTATCAAAAAAAGACACCATAAACAGCACCAGCTTTTACTTAAACAGTTTATGGATTTTAGTAATTAACAGAGTAAAACCTACTCTGGCACAGCTTTACAGCTGTATGCAGAGACATTATTTCCCCCTTTAATCTTAGAAGCAAATAGTAGTAATGGTGGTGGTGGTGATAGACACCCAAGTTTAGGTCAGGGGACTAAATAGCTGCGAGGACTGCTGTTGGTTCACACTATAGTTATACTTTTCTAAAAAGACACAGCTATTGGCTGACACGAGTTTTGATGTTATACAGATACGTGTCTAAACCAGCTGACTCTAGGTTATCACAGAAAAATTATTTCCTAAGCAATTTCTTTATGAGAAGACAGTAGGAAGGCAGACAGCAGCAGTTTGTAGATTTATGTTCTTGACTCATGGATTTTGACACAAAGTTTGGGGGTTTTTTTCGGTTTTGTTGTTGTTGAGCAAGTGGGTGATAATAAAAGATGACAGGAACTGCATGTGCTCTTAACGAACTTGCTGTTTCAAAACAATGCTGGGAAGCTGCTGACATACCAATGTGTATCACTTGCATGGCTAAACTGCTGAAAGTAACCCAGAGCGCGCATTCATCTATGGCTTTAGGTCTGCTCACCAAGTTCCTTAGGGAAAACACCTGGCTCCAAACTGCAGGCTTTCTCCAGGGGCACTGAACACTGAACCACCCTGACGCAGCTCACAGCCCTGGGTTTTTCCTGTGCACCACACATCCCACTATTCCACCCAGCGTGGCTCTTGATTAATGCCGTCCCTGGGGTGGAAGACACTGAAGAGGTGTTACCTCAGTAAGAGAGCGAAGCACATACGGGAGTTCATGAATGCATTTGGGATGTGGCTGCGGGGGTCATAAGACAGGTAACCCAGAACAGATGTACAAGTGAGCACTTCCAAAGAGGAGGGGAGCAGAAGAGGTGTTCTCTGTAACTAATACTAACGAGAAGTGAAAACTTCTTTTACTCAATGCTTATTCATTAAAACCAGAACATGCTGACCTTCCCCCACATGAAGTGGGGGAAAGTTCTTATAATTTTCCACAGTGAACAAATCTATATTTTAATTGGCTTCTGATTATATTGGTGATTTATGGATGGTTGATCCTAAATGCCCTTTGCAATAATCTGAAAAGGAAAGGGATACGGCTGCAAAGCACTGCAGGGCCATGGTAGGAGAGATATAGCCCGTCATCACATTTTCCTTTGCAAGGGCTGAATCCTATATCCTGTGAAATCTCTGACAAGTCTCATTTATTTCTACAGTACAGGTCTTTACATTTGAAAGAATGTTAAGACAACCTTAAATTCTTTCTGTGAATAAAGATTTACTTGAATACACTTTTCCATCAAGGATACTTTAAAGGAAGTCCTGAATGTGGTTATCAAATACACTTCCAATGTTCAAGGAAATTAAAAATATTTTTCACTCAACTGACTTGGAAAATCCAGGTCAGGCTTTATAAATATCAAAGACTTCCAAAGAGAAGCTAACTGTTTTTGACTTCCTACAGGAAATTTTTGCTGTGTGACATGCTGAACAATGCCCATTTAGATGAAGTTATTAAATCCACTGTAAGTTTATTGTGCATGTTTCTAAGTAGGCAATTAACAATCACTGTTCTATGTTCAGTAAAGGTCTCTGCTGAGTGTGCACCTATGGTTAAAAAAAGGTCAGCTATCAGAAGTAACTGGTTTCACAGACACTTTCAGTCAATGCAAGTGTGGGAGAGATGGCTCTGTCATCAAGCTGATGATCACCACCACTAGCTTGGCTGCAGTAGCCTAAATATGAGTAAGACCTACAGCAATTTAGGTTCAGGACCTGGTCCAGCCAAAAATTAACCCAAAGAAAAGGGGGGGGTGGGAGAGAAATTAGTTTTCAGTAAGGAGCAGACACTTCTTTCGGCCTACTATCGACAATTGGCATTAGAAATTTTGAGATATCTTCTTTTAATACCAGCCAGACTTTGTCAGATTAAGACAGCAATATCCCAAAATATTAGGATCTGCAAAGAATGAGATGCAGAATAGTATAAGAAACATTATAACTCCTTTAAGGTAACTAAATGATAGGGCTTCATTTGGAACAGAAAGTACCAGACTGATCACTGCCTACGAAAAGTGTCATCGCGCTAGAGGTTTTGGAGAGGGTGAGAGAGATTATTGACACATGAAAAGCTTTTCTAAACATAAACACTTAAGAAAGTGGTATTTTGGTGACTTTATTTTATTAGAAAAGATAAGATTAAGACAGAATTGCACACATTAGTGATTAGTAGAAAAATGGTAGATGACAAACTTTTAGCCTTCCCGCATCGTAATTCAAAAACAAGGGGACAAAAAGGAGAAGTATTTCAAACCAAGCAAAGGAAATACTTTTTATAAAGTGTCTAATTAAACTGTGCAACTCTTTTCCATAGGAAGTAATTTGGGACAGCATTTTAAAGGGAGTCATTAAATGATTGGACGTTTAGACTTATGACTAATACCATTAGTTATGGAAAGAGACTAAGCCTCATGCCTGCGGACTTACATTTAGGCAATCTGTATCATATGTCAAAAAAAAGCTCAATACCGTAGAAGCAGCAGTTCCTAAATCTTTCTCCATGTGTGTTTCTTACATTGTCCTGCAAAACTTTGGTTGCTGCTTATTGCCAAAGACCAGTGTACTGAACTGTTTGAATATTTTTCATTTGATCTTGTATGGGAATCACATTGCTCCTACAAAACAAAAAATGGTATCTTGTGGAAGCCTCTATCATTCATAGGTACAGAAAGATTTAGGGGGGGATGATCACAGGAGATGATCAAGTCCAACATCCCACTCAAAGCAAGGCTAACTTTACAGTTAGATTACGTTGATCAGGGTCTTTTCCAGCTGAATTGCAAAAAATCCTCAAGGACAGAGGTTCTACAGCTGCTGAGCAACCAGTTTTCAGTGACGGACTGCCCTCAGCATGCGTTTTTTTTCTCACATACAATTAGAATTTCCCTCATCACATCTTTTGACCGTATCCCCTTGTCTTTTTATTGCACACCTCTGAGAAAATCCTTGCTCTGTGTTCCCTCTAACTCCTGCTAAGTGGAGGGATATTGAAAGACTACAATCAGCCTAGAAATACACTGTGCCCTTCTAAGATGCACTTCTTACCTGGCAACAGTATTTAGACATATCTGCAGATTACAAACTTCAAATTGCAAAACAGATTAAATAAAATGGAAAAGTAGGCCTACATTTGCCACAAAATTTCTCATACTTTGGCTTTTAAACCTGCCATCAGTATATTTTCAAAAAAGTCTATGCTTTTAATTCAATCTAATGGTGACCTCTTTAAAGTTAAGAAATCAAATTATCAAGAATTAAATTGATCAAGCATATTATGGGAAATTTAAGGTGCTTCTTTGTACAATTGTGTATGGACCATAATCTCAGGGTGACCTAGAAGATGCACTGTACTACATTCCTTTATCTAGACTGCAGACTTCTCTTTCCATAAAAAAACAGGAGCCTGAGGATGGCTCTTTTAAGACACTCAAAAAACATGCTTTCAAGATGTCTGTGCTTGACAGTTCAACTGCAGGAAAGATACAACTAAAATGAGGTATTCATCTTTTAAGTACAGGCAGCAATGTTAATCTTGTGGTTCAGAACTGACAGTTTTTCTTTTCAAGTGTCATAGGCTTGAGCTCTGATTACACACTCTTCACAGGCTCCAACAAAAGAAGCTCTTGTTTCATCTGTTCTTCATGCTCTTGGTCTATTGTTTCACATATTCATTTTGCGAAATCATACAAAATGCTACCTTGAAATTAAGTTTTTGTCATTAACAGTGGAAACAATACCTATGTAAACAATCTTTTATAAAATTTTATGAGATTTTAAAAACATTCTACCAATTCAGTTAGGTTCTCAATATTTATCTCGCATCTGTTTTATTACTACTCTCTACCCTGTTTTATTATTACTCTTATTTTACAGTTTAGGACATTTAACAATGTATCAGCCATTCTTCTTTAACACTCTGTGGTCAAGATTTCTACATACCAAAAACATTAGACTCTCTTAGAATCCGAAAAACTTACCTCAAAATTTTTCCCAGGGTTGTTGTGCAAAGCATAGTGAAGGCTTTCATTTTATTTGCAATGAAAAAGAGAAGGTGTGGTGGCTAGTCTTGCTCCTGCCAGCCCTGAACCTGACTGTCACAGCCGTCCCCTGCTTCATTGTATACTCCACAAAAGGAACAGGGTAGCACAGCATAAAAGAAAAAAAGAAAAAAAAAGTCAAACAATCCCTCTGCAACAGCCCCAAGGGGACTCTTCTTCAGTCCTTCAAGAAGTCAAAAAAGAACCCTTCCCCCACCTCAAAACTGTCCTCTTTTACCTTGATTTCAGTTCCTCAGAAGGGCCTACGTCTTACCAAGGAGCAATATTCTACTGTACACATTCTGGACAAGAAATCCTTTTAATCTTGCTAGGTGAAAAGCAATTTTGTGAACTGACATAACCAGTCCAAAAAGTGACCAAGCTAGGGTTTTAAAGATACGCATTCATTTAATGTGATTGCAACACTCTTCCAATGAAATAACCTCAGTTATTATTTCAATGAGATACAGCATGAAAAAACTGTTTTGAAAATTATTAACATTATACTCTGTTTCAAATATAAACTCTTAATAAAAACAGTATTACATCAGTAGTATGACTCCACTCCTCAAAAATAAAAATCAGGTTTTCTTCCAATCCTAATTCTATAGAAAACACTTGACCGAATGTTTAAAGCAATTATCCAATCTGCTTACAATTGTTCTAAAAAATAATAATTTGAATGTTAAACATCTAAGTGAGAGTTCTTCAAATGTGAAAGTACTTGATTACTCAATTGTACTGTGTAAAATACAGTAAATGGCAATACAGATTGTATGCAGAATTACTCCTTAATAGATTTTGCACGCTCAGTCCTCCAGCTATAATTTGTGGGATCACTGCCAAATCCCTCCCTCCTGCTGCTGACAGCTTGTGGCAATGCTGTGCTGAGATTTTCCACACTATATTCTCTTGCGTCCCAGACATTATCTAGAAATCTAGATAGCTCAGTGTTGACAGATTGCTCAAACTTTCTCCCACTTTATTCCATTTTGAAAAGAACACAAACCAAAAGAATATAAAACAGAGATTTCAAAAGCTCCAAGACATACCACCACAACATACTGAACTCGGCAAAGTGGTAAGTCATTGCTTGCAAACAAGGATGTTGTGCATGCTATGAATTTGCATAATTTCAAGTGACAAAACAAACAGAAAACAAATCCATTGCAAGTTACTAAATGCAGTGAAGCAAACTCTGACTCAGGAAACTCACGAGTTTCAAACCTGTTGGAGGCTGGGAGTCCATTTGGAGAATATACTAAAATACTTGTTGGTTGTACAGCATTTTTTAGACATCAAGGTTTACCTACTGCTGATTAAAAAAATTGGTCTGACCTAGTGTGGTCATTCTTAGGTTCTACATCATAGTGAACCTCATTTTGCTTTCACTGGGTCTTTCTACAATTATCTTGTTACCTCCTTACCTGGGTCTGGTTCCAAAATTATGTGTGTGCACTCATAGAAGACTGCAGAAGCCTTGGGGGTGAGTCAGCATTAATCTCACCCAGTATTTACTTTTTCTTCCCTATTCAATCAAGCCCAAGGCTAAACAGGTGCCTCGATCGTAACTCATATCTACTCACCTGTCTCTTATCTCTGCAACAAGAGGGCTTTGCTAACAAAAAACCACAACAACGTTCAGGAAGTGGATTTTCAGGTCCAAAGAAGTGCAGATCTTGGAGGTTTATGCAGCCTCATTCTATAGAATTAACAGTGAGCTAGACACGGGAAAGAAGAAGGAATAATCATACATGCAGGCTGCTGGTAAAGTGTGCTCTTCAACTGCTTGCTACTACGGATAGTTGCTACAAAAAAATAAAAAAGGGAACAAAACAAAGAACAAAAAAGTTCTGTCGGTAAGTTCATAGATATTATAAACAGGATATTTCAGTATATTTATATTTTGAACACAGAATTTTCAGCCTATGTATTTACCTGTAGATGCGGAAATAAATTCTCCTGTATCCTATACATTTCTTGAGCTGCTTCTACATATACACTACTTTTTTGGCTAGCAGAGAAAGTAGAGCGCTGTTCTGCCCTGTTCCTGCTTTTTACTTCAACTCAGACTTGGGAAGAGTGGCTTATGCCAACATTGTCACAATTTCTCAAAAGAAGTGACGTTCTTTAATCAATACAAACAAAATCTTGTTATCTGCTCCATCCCTGCTCTGTTATCGGCACCAAGGCCATTATGACTATGAACTAGAACAAAAGACTCAACAACAATGTGGCGCTGGAATTGCATTTGTTTGTGAGACGGAATTTTTCTTTCCTTTTTCTCAGAGCTTATCTACAAGCCCTAAATCATCTCCCTAAAATGTTTATTTCTGTATGCTTTTCAGATAAGAGTGCCTGAATGAATTATTCAATGGTGAAGAATCATGCTGTCTTGCCTCGCTTTACTGTTATGATGCTTGGATATATATGGAGGGATAAAATGTTCCTGAATTTTAGTCGAACGGGGAATCAATAGGAACAACAGCAGATACATTTTCGACGTCATTTTAAAAACTGTAGGCAGTTGTATTTTAACTCTATTTTTATACATATTTCTGATACTGAAACAAGCAAACAAATGCACCATTTGTGGTTAAGATTTTGTTGCTTAAGAACATTAGCTGGAGGTCAAGATACAATGCCAGTAAATAACCCAACCCCATCTTCTGAAGTTTTCCCTTCAGCTGCATGTTAGAAGCAGCGCTAAAGGATGCAGCGCTGTTTTTTTTTCATGCACACCAAGTGCACGGGAATGTAAAAACCTAGTTTAATTTACTAGGTTTGACTAGCCAAAGCAAAGAGGCTCTGTGGCTCCACTGGTAGCAGTGACTTAAAGTTACATCGCTGTTAAAACTGGCAGTCTCCATCACTGTAAGTCTCTGAGCCCTTAAATATGAAAGCACAACATAAAATATAACAGCCTGAAATAGGTGGGAGTGTTCAAGACACGACATCTGTGTTGGGAACATGAATCAATTCAACGTCTATGGCACCATTTCTTTCAACTGCTGAGAACAGATGTCCCATATCTGCCCTCATTCAAAGGAAAGGTAAAATATTTAAGAGAAAAAATCAATGGCATTAGGTCACAACATTCTGGTTTTTACAAATAAGCACAGCAAAGAGCAGTAAAGTCATTCTGGTTTCCTCATATGCTCCTTTCTGGTTCATTTAACACATACAGGTATAGTTTTCATTATTGCAATGAAAAAAAACCCCAAAAAAGTCATTCTTGTTCTACTGCAAGTCACATAAGCACAGAGTCCCAGACCCTCTGTCACATCTGTTTATAAAATACATATTTGCCTTTTTAAAAATAGATCTTCAGTTAGTCCTGGCACAAATCTTAGGATTAAAGTGCCTGTATTTCTTCTCATTGGAAAAAGCAAAAGGCACTCTTGTAAGGGTAAATTTTCAACCTATCAAAAAACTGTTCCCTTTGTTTCATCTGCAACAAACATTAAACATAGCAGAATCACTGCGAGGAACCAAGGACACAGCAAACAAGGGGAACTTCACACCCCTGTACTTCACAGACACACATCTGGCCATTCTGTGTACTTCAACAGCATCAGAAGGACTCCTCAGGTGGGAAGGGGAGAAGGACAGACAGGAGATTCCCTGCTTTGGTACCTGGTGGCTACCCAAGCACTCAGAACAATACATTTTAACTACTAAGATGCCTGGTAGCTAACAGCAAAACACATCACTCTTTTCACAAGCATTTCCGTATTTCTGCTAGCATAACTTGCATCACTTTGGTGGCAGGATATATATAGCATGTGGACCCCAAAAGATTTTGAGGCTTAAAGGCTGTTGAGCTGCACAACAGACAACAGAACAAGAGAGGTAGTTTCCCCGATATAACTCCTTCTCTCTTTTCTTTTTTAAATGTGAAGTGGCCTTCAAACTGAGTATAGAGTAGTGTCAAAAACTGACAGTTTTTGATTGGTAAGTCTGGGTAAAGTTCAGACTGGTTGGTATGACTAAGTTTTAAATAATGGGAAAAGCTGATACAGGGATTAAAGCACAGAAAACATAATTAGTGCCAGTCAGCATGGTTTTATGGAACGTAGGCATTATCAGACAGATTTAAGGTACCTGGACTCATGAGGCATTTGACTTCGTATCACATAGTTTTCCGTTTCAAAAAAACATACTAAGAACAGCTCTGAGGGACTGTATGCTACAAAGGACTGAGAAAACATAACGGGAATAAGGAATTGACTTATTTTTTATTCTCTGCAGTAAGTCTCTTACCAAAAAAATGGCAAATGTGAAAAAGGCTGGTTAGGGAAGCAGAGCTGCACAGGGGAGGAGTAAAGAAGCAAAATCACCTCTGGCACTGGCAGAAACAGCACTGAGGGATCACATACACATCTTGCCACGTTAAAGAGTATGCTGAAGTGCTAGAGGGGATTTAGAAAAGACCACAATGCTTGTTTACTGCTGTAGAAAATGCCTTATAGAGAAACGTAGGCTTACAACAGCTTAATCTGTTTAGTTTATCAAAGAAATGAGATGGCTTGATTAAAGGATACAGTTATCTTGTGGGGAGAAAGGCGTGAAAGGTCAGACCAATTGAACTAGGAAGTAGGCCGTGTGTATACAACAGAAAGGGCACAGCTAATTATCGAGGACAATGATATATTCTCCATTTGTGAGAAATTCCCAGTCAAAATCAGATTCCTTACAGGGGGACACGCCCTGCTCAGAGAAGTTACCTGGTGGGTGATGCTGAGCGTCCTGCCGCAGGCAGAGACACCAGGCCACCGTTCAGCCTTAAACACCACGGTCAGGCCCTGCTAGTCCCTGAAACTGGGGGGAGCCCGTCCCTGCACACACAGGGCCTCCGGCGTTATCTCCAGCAGATAACAGCACCTCTGTCACGGCATGTATCAACTGTTCCCTTCAGTATACCCACAAAATAATTTGAAAGCATTCTTGGAAAAGTTTAAAAAGCATATTTTGTTCTCTTTGAGCTTTATGTTTTAAGGAAGAGCACATCCTGAACTATCTGCAGGGAGCAAGATTTCGCAATCACCTTTTAAAATCCAGGCTCATTTTAGCATTAGCATTTAGCTTTCCCCCATGGTATTGCCCATGGGGCAATGGGCACCCCCGTGGGATGAACCCCCGTTTGGAGGACAGACACAAGGGCAACCGGTATGCTTGAGCACAGGCCCAGGCAGGGGAAAATGGAACTCTACAGCCTGTGAGGTGACTTTGTAGAGAAAACCTGAGCAGACCTGTCACAGCCGTTTGCTCTACAGACCGCTTTCTTGGTCATAAAGACAGGCCCTAAGGCAGGGACTCTTACCTAGACCTCCAGGCGGCTCTGACCCCTTCTGGAAGTGCCTCATGAGCTGCTGTTCATGCCTTCTGGCCAGGGCAGAGGCTCTGTATTTTGCTTGATGAGAAAGAGTGCAAGGAGAAACAATATTTCTTCTGTAATTTTCAAGAAAAAGAGAAGTTATTTGACTGTGAACTTTTAACTTCCGTAGGACAAGCTTCTGCCCAAATCATTAAGTGTCCTGGAAAATACCGAGAATCAGGCAGGAGGGGAGGAGATCCCCTGGCAAGGTCCTTCTTTGTGATTTTACTGAGAGGAATCTTGCTGCCCACACAAGAGCAGCCTCCCCTAAAATGAGCACTACAAGCTCTATCTATCCACTTAGTATTTCTGGGTGAAAAACCGGCCCTGTTGAAATCACAGACCAACTCCTATTGACTTAAATGGCTTAATACAAGGGTAGACATTAAGGTCTGCATCTGTATCACAAATACCGGTGAAACCAGTAGGGGAGAGCATACTGGGAACCCATGGAGGAATTTCCAGGAAAGACCACACAAGCACCAAAGTGCTGTTGCAGTATTATTCCTATTTCTCTCCCACTCATCTTTCTTCTTTTTATTCCTTCTAAGGGACGATGGTAGAGGGAAAAACAGCACAGGAACTGCTAGGCCCCTTCTCCAAGTAGACCTGGTCCAAGACCACTCAGAAAAGGCAAGACATACCTTACTGAGTCTTACCAGTGATCCTGCTGCCCCAGTGTCTCCGGCAGTGGGAGACACTATTTCAGGAGAGCATGCAAACCTGGCCAGTTTCTGCAGTATATTCCTTGGGGATTGCTCTGCATCAGTGGCCATTGGATTAGGGATGTTATATAGCGTACTTTTCTGCCCATTGCCTTTGGTATTTTTTTATGGACCTTTAGTCCATTATTCTTTCCATTCCCCTTTTGAGCCAATGGTTACTGTTACCCTCCACAGTCTTCTGCAGCAGCTTCCAGTAGTTCACCATTCATTGTGTAAAGAAGTGCTTTCTATTATTTTCATGAAACTGCTCTCTCCTTAGTTTGCGTGGCCTGCAGTTCTGGCATTGCATGATTTCGCAAACAGCAGTTCTGCATCTGTTGTTCGCTAGTGACTGCCTTCACAATTTGGAAAATGTCAGTCACATCCCCTCCTCCTTCAGAATTCTCTCTCCAAAATGGAAAGCCCCCGGCATTTTCATTTTTCCTATTTTCCAGTCCTCTTTCTCTGTATCTTTTCTAACTATTCTTCTTGCAATACAGATACCAGAACTATAGCCAGTAGGCAAAATGTGAGTGCACCAAAGTTTTGCACAGTGGAAAAATCATGCTCTATGGTTTGTTCACAAGACAGCACTGAGACAGGCCTGACATTATTCTGAATAAATCTGCCTGGCACCACCTCCAAGAAATTTATGTCATGGGCCTGTCAAAGCTCTCCTCCTCCTCTGCCTTCAATCTTTTCTTCACCCTCCTACTGCATGCTCACATTCCTCCAAGCCAAGTCCACACTGCTCTCCCATTTTTTCTGCTACACCCCCACTTTCCAAGCCTCCCTTTCCAACTGTAGATAAGCACAGGATCCTGCACGCATTGATTTACCGTGCACGAAAGACTGCTGAACACACTGTGAGAAAGATATGGGAGATCTGCACCACTGCCTTATCCTGCAGCCAGCTACCAAGAGACACCCGCATTGTACTGCTCTTGGGGCAGTTGTTACCATTGGTGTGATGTAAAGAAAATCTTTTCACATATCTCTGCCTGACCTTGCGTGTGCAGGTTTGGGGGAGCCAAGCCCACTTTCCTGTGCCTAACGCAGTGGCTCAGGGATGCTGAGACTAGATGCACTTCAACATCTCAGCCACAGTGCCCACATCTCTCACAGCCTTGCCTTCAGTGCTGAACATCACCAACCAGATGAGTCGAAGCAGCACTGCTAGCCAGGAGGAGGGATGTAAGGGAGGATGCCATCAAACTCCACCTCTCCTTCCCCCTCATCTTTGCCTCTGCACAGAAAGTCCACCATTTTCACAGCCATTTTGCCAATACTGGAGAGAGCGTGCGGTGAAAAAAGGCACTAACCAGGGTGAAGCATGCAGGCACCAATTGTCTATTAAAAGGAAAGTTGTCAGGGAAGTGGTTTAGTTTTCCACAGTTGGCAGCTTGGAAAGAGCATTTTTTCAGGTAAACGGCTCAACCGCCATTGCTGAGGCTGCATAGATTTTGCCTCTCCCCCTTGCCTATGCCTTTAGGTCGCTGCCTGCCTTGCTTGTGCCTTTACAGCTAGGGCTTCCCATGACACTCAGACTCAAGGGTACCAGAGCACTGGAACAGGCTGCCCAGAGAGGTGGTGGAGTCTCCTTCTCCGGAAATATTAAAAACCCACCTGGACGCAATCGTGTCCAACTTGCTCTAGGTGAACCTGCTTTGGCAGGGGGGTTGGACTAGATGATATCCGAAGGTCCCTTCCAACGCCTACCATTCCGTGATTCTGCTGTTGCTAAGGATAATAGTTTTCACTAGTTCCTTCCATAGGAACGTGTATTCTGACATAATCTTAAGCAAGAATCACTAGGGGGATCTAGTCAAAGAAACCTACTGGTAGTTTTATTCTGCAGTAGAAATCTGTAAAGCATATTTATTGTCAGCTTATAGTCTAAATGAAGGGTCTGATTTGTCTCATCACAAAATAAGAGATTTCTGACACTGATTTGAGAATGATTAAACCCTACGAAAATACCTCAGCTGTCCTAAAACTAACTAGACTATAATCCCAGACGCTGCCTGAATAATATCTAAAATAAAATGTTTCACAAATGAGCCTTGAGCTCTTAACTTAATTTAAATTAATTAGAAATGCATAGCCCAGTGATTGTGTAACTTCATTGAAGGTAGAGTTTATGGCAATATGAATGAAGATAACATTTTCCAAACACCACCACAAGCAGGCAAATTATATTAAAAACATCCACTCTGTAGAGTAATACAAAATAAAATATTATCATCTGATCAGCTCAAGTAATGCTGATTTATATCTTTGAATTAACAACATTTCTCTGTACAGTTGCAGTAAGACTGCAATTTTACAAACTGATATTCAGTCAAACATATTTATAACACAAATTATACACTATGTACAAACCCAGTTCTCCAAGAAACTCTTTGTTCAGCATGCTTCAACACGGAAGTGATTTACCAATTTCTAGGACAGGAGGCTAGCTTTCCCTTTAATTTAAATACTGAAATATTTCTCAAAACGTGAAAAAAAATCCATTTGCTATCGCATGGCAGTGTTCTTAAGTCACTTGTTTGTTACCATGTATTATAGAACAGCAGAACCAGTCACAACAATAAATAACATTGCTTATTATGAACTTAGACTTGGATTCATGCGATCACACTTTCAGCCTGAGTGCTTTTACAAGACTGTAGGATCCATTTATTTTTGCTTTTCTTGACACGTAGATCAAAATTGCAACTACAGGTACTGCTATGGCTGCTACACAGGAGAACGCAATAATCAGTGGTATCATTTGATCTGGTTTTTCCAATCTTCCTGAAAATGGAGACAAAAGGAGAAAAAAGTTGTGTAAAAACTGATTGAAACAGACACATGCATATTACTGTAAAAGCAGTGTTATTAATGACCTTCATTTGGAACACTATTTCTGTTTGCATGCACAAAGCACATTGCAATACATTTTCCCTATGCTTTTTTCTTTAGAAACTCCATAGTACACACTTTAATTTTTAGCCACTATCTTGGTCTTGAATTTGCTGTGCAAGTTCAAACCCACCTGATATCATCTACAGTTAAGTTCCTGAAGCACCATGGAGTTCATGAAGAATACAAGAAGAATATCACATATTTTATCCAGGAAACATTTGGGGACATTTCTACCTCCTGGAAACAATACTTCAGGAGAAGACCATGTTTAAAAAGCCCAATCTTCAGATTTTTTTGTGAAACAGAACTTTCTCTGGATTAGTCTTACTGTTCATGCATGTGGACAGAAATGCGGCCAGGATCCACCTTTTTCTGGCCCTATCCTTAAAGCTACTGCACCAACTCAGGTAAGAGAGACAATAATATTCACGCTGAAAGGAGGTTAAATACAGCTTGTTCTCACCAGCTGTTCTATTATTTGGCTTGACTTGGGTTTTTTTATAGGTTAACTGCAGTATTGTTGTGCAACGATGAGCCATGAACTAGTTGTGCTCATTTTGACAAAAAATTCATTAGAAAGTACAAGCAAAATAAGTTTAAGGCAATAGATCTACCTACCTACAACAGCTATCTCAATCACTTTGATGTTGTTTCCAACCTCATTGAAAACATCAAGCAAATATCTGCCTGTATCATTTTTGGTGACATTGTAGAGTATAAAGGTTCCATTCACTGATGGCAGAATAATTTCTTTCTCCTGATGGACTTTTTTCAGGACCATCTGTGATGGTGGGTTACTGTATGTGCTACATGTAATAGTGATATTTTCTCCTTCTTTAACATTTTCTGACGGATATACTAACACAGTAATATTTTGGGGAGGAACTGAAAAGAAAAGAAAAGCAAGGTAGGATTTAGCAAAAAACAGAAGCAAAACCTCATGAGGTATTAGCAGCGTGTGCACACAAAATGTGCACACAAAATTAATGGATTCACTATAATATTCAAGCACATAGCCTTAGATACTACTTTGTCACTAGCTATCCTTCACACACTGCAGTCAACAGCAGAAGACAGAAAAAACATTTTATCAATTGATGGAGAATGTTGTGTATCTTTTACATTATATGAAGTTTCTTCTTCATTTCTTATTTTAAATTTTTTCATTCATTTCACTTCATGAAAGGGCACAGGCCAACAGACCCAGAGGTTAACGTCCTCTTTCAACAGAAGAGAAGTCGAAAAAGCAAAGGAAGGAGTCCTAGAATAGTTTTTTTTTTCACTAGGTTCCACAATTTTACATCCTGTTTTCAAAGGTGGAAGTGGAACTATGAAAAATTTTGAAGAAGCAATTATTTTGTGCATCTGCCATTTTGGACGGAAGTTTTCATTAGCACTAAGATCCTACCACTTATGATAAGAACCCCTGCAACTCATCTCAGTTTTTTAAAAGACAATTCATTCTTAAAGGAATTGAAGTGAAGATGTCTTTCTAAAAAAAAATACTAATACTAACTCTCTACAGTAGCTATTTTAACTAGCCTTTGATATAAAGTACTATGTGCTGAGACTGCTCTCCCAGTTCATTAATGATATGCATTCATATGTTCCTGCACCCTCTAGCTGAGCCCTGTCTATGGTATGTTGTATATTTGCCGTCTACTGTTTCAAGGCTTGTGATCCCATCACCTTTTTTCTTTCACAGAGTACTCTGAACAGATGTAACGTGAAGAGACGTGCAAGAGATGGTTAACACTTTCTTCTGGTATCACTGCACTTGAAGGGAAAAAAGTGTATTTTTTGGTGCAGCTACAAAAATAGGAAGAGCGAAGCAGCAGGGCTAAAGCAGAGAAGTCCACTTACTACTGAAAACGAAACTTTGCTATCACTGCATGTAGGCTGAGGAATCAGCATTTGGTATAGCTTAAATGCAGCTTGCAAGAACAGGATACAGAGCTTAGAGAGCCAAAGGGCTGTAACACAGTCCCTCCACAGAAAAGTTTCGACATGTACTTTCTCTGAATCCGCCACCGAGACCTATTTGGAAGAAAGTGTAGGCACTGCATAGCTTCTTTGCCTCATGCATACATTTGCCAATTGGAAGGAGTGATGGAAGCTCAATTGACATGACAACTTTGCATAAGCTATCTGTATTAAGGCAGATTTCACCCTTCATTGTTTAAAGCTTCCTAAATGACTTAATGACATGAGGGCCACCTTTTAACAACTCCATTGATATCAAAGACAGAATTCCCCTGTCCTTCACAGAAGGAGATCTGGACCTAAAATACATAAACCAAAAAACTTGTGCTCTGTCTTGTTCTACTAACCTTGAACAAGTAAATTCACAACTTTTTCTTCTTTGCCAAATTGGTTATAAGCTTCGCATTCATAAAGCCCCAGATCTTGGCTTTTTACGCTCTGTATAGTTAAAGTCGCATCTTTAAAAAATTTCTCATATTCCCCGGTGGCCTTCTTTTTCTTCCAAGAGATCACTGGAGCCGGATTACCAGAACTAGTACATTTCATTGTCACCCTTTCTCCTTCTTTAACAGCAGTGGCAGGGATAACAGAGACCATTGTATTCTTCGGTCCATCTGAAAGGAAGAGTTCTGTAGTTAATCATTGTTGGATTATTTAGAGATGGATCCAAAATGTCCTACTGGGTGCCAGGTTGTCGGCCTCACAAAGTTAATTTCTTTTTCATTCCCAGAATAAGCAAAGCACACAGTATCAGAGCTTCCATATAAACTCTCTATAGCCTAAACGTACGAACCAAATACTTCTAATCAAGAATGTTAAGAAGGTAGACTAGTTTCTCGCTCATTCAGATCCTGACTTAAGGGTGTCATTACATTAAAGATTTCATGTCTTTGTTTCGCTCATCAGCATTGCTCCTTTCTTTGGGGAAGAGCAGAGTACTTATGCTGATTTTTTTGTACTCACAAGGCTTTGTTTAGTTTGATGGTTATATTTATCACTGAAGTAAGTGGAGAATTAACTATTTTTAAATGATTGGGAAAACATTACATATACTTACATTCCACATTAAGTGTTATATCACTTTTACTTTCCCCAAAACTATTTTCTGCTACACATTCATAGTCTCCTCCATGTAGGAACGTCACAGATGGAAGAAGGAGAATTCTCCCCTCACTGTATGGCCCCATTTCTGCACTGTCAGTTTTTCTCCTTAAACTAATCTTGGGAGGAGGGTTACTCTCAGCAGAACATTGTATGGAAACATTTTCTCCTTCTTGAACTGTTGTAGAAGGCTCAATGGAGAGTTCTGCAATGTTTGGAGCACCTGCATGACAAAAGAAAAGGCTGTTACACTAATGCAAAAGTACTGAGGATGGAGAAGCGTTTAAGAAAGCAGGAATTGCTCCATGTGAGACTTTTGGCTCTATTGAAACAGTAGTAGTAGTAATAATAATAATAATGATCTACCAAATACCTTCACTATTACATGACTACTAAATATACTGCTAAAGACTAAACCTACTAGTTCAAAGAAAGAGACTGTGATGTCCCTGCGCAATTGATATGTACATTAGCATTTCAAGGAAATAAGTGTGTCCCCCACACCACCACTTCTCAGATTATTTTATCACTTTGAGTGTTTCATTGCAGGAAACATATAGAGGTATGCATGTACAACAGCAGTACAGAGAATTAGCTGAAAATTAAGAATAGAAATGAAAAGCACAGCCCATGAAGTGCAGCAGTAAATTGAAAGCTAAATCCTGAATACATAAGAAGGAAGGCCCCACAATTTCCTAATTCTCAGCTTTTCCGCATCCTCCAACCTAAAACGCAGCTGCCAATGGGGCACTGGATAATACAAGTTAAATTCAAGCAGACTTGTACCTTGTATAACAATGTCCACAGTTGCTTTCTCTGTTTTATTAGTTACCAGATTAATTACTTCACAGATGTACAGTCCTGAATCATTGAAACGGGCATGGGGAATAGAAAGGACATTGTTTTCTACCAGATGCCAAATGCTTTCATCAGCCAGATGTTTTCTCCAAACTATTTGTGGTGACGGATTACTCTCAGTCACACAAGTGAGGTTTAGAGAGCCTCCTTCCATTGGTGGGTTGTCTGGAGATACTGTAATGATAGTATTTTGTGGACCAACTAGAAGAGAACAAAAGAGATATAAGGTCAGTAAGTTAATGAAGAATGACATGCACACCTTTAACACTAGCTTCTCTCGAGGCACATTTCACAGTATACCCAGAAAAAATTAATAATGTGTATTCCAGTAACACAGTGGAACAATTTTTCCAGGCTTGATAAAACATTTAGCTTGCAGCTTTGAGAGCTAAGCTAGACAAAATGTGTACAAATTTTTATTTTTTTTTACTCTTACATTTGTCTCCCTGTTGTTTGGGATTATAAACTTGGAACTGCTAATACAATGGCAATTTTAAAAACAATTGTTTATCTACATGCTGACATTTTTCTTCTGGTCTTTCTGACTGAGCGTCAGTGCCCAAGGTAAGAGAGTTACTAAAGCATTGCCTAACTTCTGTCATGAACAGTGAGTATTTAATGACTCAACGACTGTTATTGAATACAACAGAATTCAACCAAATACAATAGATTACCTACACAAATAATATAGATAAGAAGTGCAGATTATAAATGATTTACAGTATACACTTTGTAAACCCATTCCATGAAATTCAACATTAAACAGTACCTGGTGTGAATGCCCTAGGATGAAAATACTTACAGTTTGCATTCAGTTTCTGAGAAGTTACTCTTTCTTTGGGTTCAAAGTCCATATTACCAATTGGTAACTTGGCCACACAGGTAATCTCTTTCCCAATATCTTCAGCCGTGTATTTAAATGAATATGTCACAGTTTTAGTTTCTGTATTTGTGCTGTCATCGTCATAAAAATTTTCCTCATGAAGAACACGTTCTTCTTTCTTTAGGATTACTTCCAGGTGATCAGAAGGATACACATCAGGGATTTTACAGATGACAGTGACTTGTTCTCCATAAACGAAGGATGATGGCCTGATCTCAATGATAGGATCACTGGGGAAAGCTAAAAGAATAAAATCCATTCCTTTAGTCTAGCAGAGATGAGCTCTAAGGTGAACATAAGAGCAAGATCCAGACATCAAACATCTTGAGTTTAGAGGCGTTCAGAACATGATGTTATATCATCTTTATTACAGTACATATCTTGATATGAAGACATACAGGTCTTTTATAAGCAGTTCATACACTAAAAGGAATTCTATTTGTACAATTGTTGAAATATGATCCCAAATGATCTAATAAGATCCAGCAAGGCACCTAGGCAGTGATACAGCTGCCTAAATGTAGGCATCCAGAGCAATCCATACACTGGTGTTATCCTGTTTTCTGTGCTGGTAGGTTTAGACATCTGAATCATACCCCTGCAAACTGCAAAGGCTTTGATTAGGTGCTCTGCACTTGCAGGTTTCCCAAATACATTCATCTCAACCAAATTGGTTGGGTTTTTTTCCAGTTCTATGAATGTTTTGGGGAGTCTATGTTTTGGCTTTCAAGTATTAACAAGACTAAGAATAAATAAGACCAGTAAGTAGTGCAGAAAGCTAAGCAGAAAGAGGGTGAGAAAGAGTCCCCAACAGACAAAGGAATCTTACAAGGAAATGTATGTTGAACTATAGCAGACTCATTATCCTAGCACTAGCAGTTAACTACCAACCACGATATCTAAAAACAATTGCTTTTTACCAACGTGTACTTAAAGAGAATACTACATTTTTACTTACAGTAAAGTTCAACTTTGATACTCTTCTCTTTTTTCTCTTGCTCACCGCACAAGACAGTACACAGATAATCATGAGAATTGACAACGCTAACTGGATTCATAGTCAAGGTAGAGTATGTCCTGTGGTTGTTCACTGTTCCTCCAAGGGGGTTGTCCATCTGCGTTCTCCAGGAAAAACTTGGTGATGAACAGCCAGTAGTATTGCATGTGAGTGTGAGTGTTTCTCCAATCTGTGCAACAATTCTGTTAGCAGGTATAATCTCCATTTCAAAAGCTTTAACTACAATAAGGAGAACATACATAAACTCAGTAGCATTCTCAACATACATTTTCCCATTTCTTTGCATGTTGTACTGTGACAGGCTGCCCAAAGAGGTGGTGGAGTCTCCGTCTCTGGAGACATTCAAACCCCGCCTGGACGCGTTCCTGTCCAGCCAGCTCCAGGTGACCCTGCTCTGCCAGGGGGGTTGGACTAGATGATCTCCAGAGGTCCCTTCCAACCCTACCATTCTGTGATTCTGTGACATGAGGTAATTACTTGGCAAAGTTACTTTACAGTTGTGTGGAGGTTAAACTAATAAACCTCATACAGTGGTTTACATCTCCAAAATACCCCATAAACTGCTATTTTTGTCAAAGATAACACAGATGACTCTAACAGACAGTTCTCATGTATAAAATGGCATAAACCCAATGCTCTCAGGGAAAATAAATGCATTGGCACAATATATATTTTTTTTTTGTCAGGTGGATCTAGTTCTAAAACTTTTTAACATTTGAGGGGAGGGGTGCTAAGTAACATAGCAAGAACAACTGCAGAATCACTTTCAACAGGACATTTAGTACCAAACTTGACTGAGACTGTTAGGGATGACAGTAAAAATCAAACATGCAGGGATACACTGCAGTTGTCTCCTAGACTGTCTTTTAGCAAACTCAGTAAGAAAATGACTGTGTCATTGCAGAGCACAGAAAAGCTCAAAGTAAATGTCAAAAAAAAACTTTCCTGACATTTTGACAGAACAACTTAATTGACAGTTGTATTCACTGAAATGTAAAAGCAAGTGGAACAAAGAGAAATAAAGATCAAACAGTAAATTGTAAGTCAGTTTACACTTAACAAAATTAAAAACAAATAAAGCAAACACCCCCCCCACCCCAACTTACCAGTCATTAACATATACAAAATTATTAGCATAGCTTGCCTTGTTCTTCCCACCGGTTTTAACATTTCTTCTTGCTGTTACTAGGTAAAGAAAGTAAATTAAAAAGCCTTGCTTTCTATTTTCTGTGAAGCAGCACAGTGAGATCCTACTGCTCTGCAACGGTTTATTAGAATAGCTTCAGCGCGCACTTTATAAAGACTCTCCTCGAGGAGGAGTGGGAAATCCCTGGATGGGGAAAGCCAGAGTAGTAGTGCCGGTGGGCTCAGCGCCCTCTGCTGCCTTTTGTTATACAGAATTTAAAGCCCAGGAAAACAATAAATATTAACACTCGTAATGCAGTGTCTACCAGACTTAAAAAGATCAAGTCAAGACCTGATCCTGCAAACAACTGATAAAATGAAAGAATGAGGGTAATCCCAAGGAACTGAATGGCACTGTATCTCAGATGGAAAAGTTATTTGAGTTTGCAAATATTTTTGTAGGGCTGAGTCTTGAGAATGCTTCTAACAACACTAATTTCTGCACATAACTTTACTTAAATCAGTATTCCCTTTGAAAACTGTGCTACCAGTTTAAGAGGTGGTGTTACTCAGATCCTAAGTATATTTGATCCCTAAAAATGAAATAAGCCAGAAAACAGAAGTCTGAATATCCGGCTCTATCACCTTGAATCAGGCTTATCCTGTTTGGATGAATTGAGTGAACCAATTTTCCCAATTCCACTTTAAAAATTACTCTACAATGTCCCTTGTTCAAGATGTTACTGGTATGCATTACATTACTGATACGCCTCTCAGATCTCTTATGTCCTGTTTATGTATAATTGAAGTATAGCTGTTGATAATACAACTCTGGGATTATTTTCAGTATTTGGTTTCCAGTGGGTATATGAATCCAGTTTGGAATATTTCTGAGGACAACTATTACTGCCTAATATAGCGACAATGTTACAAAAAAAGTAAAATAACATTTTCAGTGTTTAATTTTCAATTGGGAAATGCTATGAACGCCAAGAAGGGATAAAGGTTTCCAAATTTCAATTGTTTATTTATTCAACTACTTGAGTAGTTCATATTGGTCAATTATGAATCACTAAATAAAAGCAGCAAGAAATCCAAAACAAAACATATATGTTTTTAAAATGTCTCTGGAAAATCACTTGGTATATAATAGTTTGGTCATTTGACGTCTATAAGATCCTGTCATCATATAGTATATTTTACAAACAGCACAGATTCAAATACCCAGTAAATAAGTAATAACTTAGAAAAATAAAGGCTGAAGTAACAATGCTGTAAATGCTAAAGAAATCTAATTGCTGAAAAGTGGGCACTACATCAACCGAATACTTTTTGAATCAAGCAGATTTTTATGGTTAATAACCTAATGCTAGCTCCAAAACACCATGTTCAGGTGAGAGTAGTACCAGAGGATATAAGACTCCCACTGGCCTACTGGCAGCGTGTCTTCTTCAGGCACTATTTTTTTCTGCTTTTCCCTGACTGCAGCTGCCCCTACATTTGCATCCTCATCAAAGGATAGCTGAACAGCACAAGCCGCTACAAAACCACCACAGCACATTGTGATAAATACACCTATGACTCTACGAAAGATCTTACACCAGGTAAAATAAGAAGCACCAGCCACTGTTTTCATACACTTACCATAAACTCATAAATATAAAATGATTGTGGGAAGATAAAATTGAGATCTAAGGCAGAAAGTATGTCTTAAAAATAACAACAATATTCAGAAATACAGAAAAACTAAACAAGACAACCCAAGAATTACCCAGAAAACAATAAAACAGGGAAATCTGAAGAACCTAGCAATGCCTAATCAAAAGTCACTGAAGCTGAAATTCACTGACACTGCCACAATGAATTCTCTCATAATATATTATGTTTATTATCATCATCATTGTTTTTATTAGAGGAGGAGGAGGAATTAAAAAAAATCTTATAAGTCTCAGGACTTAGGAGTACTATTCTGGAAGTACTGTTATCAAATCCAGAAACCCAAAATCTATCCAGAGTAGGTAACAACACCTACAGAATGTGATTTTACTTCACAGAAAAGGGTTTTGCTGAAGAAAAGTATACTCTCTTAGTTAAGTTGCAAATAAATAATTTTTAATCACAGGCAGAGAGAAGTAAGAAATGAAACTCTTCTGCTTTGACTGCTTAAGTAATCATAGGCTAAGCTGAAGGAGAAAAGGGAAAATTTCCCTATTTCTGGGAAGTCAGTTTCTAGACACAAAAAGATATAAACATAGGAGGCCATATCCGCATGCTGGAGAAATTGTAATCAAGTCCTTCGTCAGATAACAAGAAATAGGAAATAACTCTGATCCAGCTCTCAGTAAATTAAACTGGACAGCTGCCATTAACTTTACTGGAGTTGGATCCTTACCAGAGGGACTACTATACTGAGTGATCAGACAAATTTAACTCAGGCAGTATAGGTAAGAGCAGGGTTAGCCAACAAATAGTATTAAAGGAAGCACAGATCTGCCAAGAAATTTAAAAATTTCTTAAAACTTGCTTTTTACAGAACTTCAAATGTAAGCCTTCTATGTATTTTAAAAAGAACATGTACTTTACTCTTGTTCCTACTATCCTTCAAATAGGAAAATGGGTATCAAGTTTGTTTATTTTCAGAACGGGCTGTTCTGTCTGAAAACAACCAGAGATAAGCTGACAAGTTTTAGCAATTGACCTCAAGAGTTCAGATAATCTAGCTTTTTATTTAAAAGGCACAGAGGAGGACGATGGGGATAAAAATAGAGGATGCATCTAGATTCACAGTGGGATCAAGTATTATAGGATCAACTGGAAGAAATTCTGACACATGCAGAGCATAATGAAGACTGGAATGTAACAAATATTACAAAAATATTACTAAAGACAAAAGAGATTAAAAGAATTAAGCACTGGGATGTAAATGTATGTTTTCCAATACATCTAGTAATCAAAAAAGACTTTTCTCAGGCTTTGATGGACAAAGATAAAACAATTGTGTGTTTCAGAAGGGAGTTTGGAAATACCAAACACATCATTTTTGGCCTGGCATCAGAAAATACAAAAGTCCTTCAGGAAACCGAAACTTACTTCAGACTTTTATGGAATGTAAGAAAAGAAAATCATTTCAGAACTGTGCGAAGCATTTACTTTAACTCATACTTCTACAACCCCACTAATATATGATGAACTTCAATTCATTTCCTCTAGACAAAACAGATCACAAGTTCTTGATACCCTAATGAATTATTTGAACAAAATGCACTTTATGCAACATGTTAGTTATCCAACATTTCTAACCCTCTTCCTGCATTTTTAATGTGTCATGGAGGCTATTAGAGGAAAGCTGAAAGGCTAAACCTCATGCAGAATTTGGTCTCTCAAAACCTTCACCACTGGTTTTGTGATTTATGGCCAAGGAATTATGGAGAAGACGGTAATCCTTCTCTTTTGGCAGAGATTTTTTAAAAAAAAGGTAGACGGAAACTCATCTAATTCGACATTCTGTTTCCTGTGTCAGTAATAAAATGCTTCATGGCATTTCATCCCAGTATCTGCACTGAAAGTCACCACTTGAGATTTCTGCTAAAAATACCCAGTGCTGGAATAATAACTGCTATACAGGGCCCCAACACAGAAATATATGCAACATGTTTATTACTAAGCATCTTTGTGTCCCATGAGCTTGAAAGGGCAAAATCCTTCTGTGGAAGGCATGGCATTCAGGTGAGAAGATGCACCTAAGTCTGACTCAACAATTCTTCGGCTTCAGATCATAGAGGTATTAAGCAAGTTCTTAACGCCTAGGTCCCCCATTCATACTGCAGCCCTCACCCATCTCATGAAAGATCTCCTTGGAACGTGCACGGGATGTCTGAGTATAAGAAAGCCTCTTACAGAGTTTCTGATGCTTTATGGAAGGAGCTGGGATGAAAAGCTTTCACCCTATGCAAAGAGTGTCTGATACCTCCACAGTATGATCATGTGTAAAGAATAAAACCAAGAGGAATGTGCTGTAACTCAAATGAGAACTATTCTCAGAGCGAAAACGTATCTGCATCAACAAAGAAGGATTGCCCTTCAGGCATCACATCCAAGGTAACACCTTTAATATGGTCATACTTGATCAAGTAACTGACAATGCATGAACCTGGAGGACATGTATGAATCCTACTGACTATATGGCTTATATAGCAGATAATGATCTGTCAGCCTCAAAATTTTCAGTTCTCAGTGACTTCAATAGCCTGCTACTGGGGTTATATACTGTCTTTCCTTCCTCAGTGCCTACTGGCTTTTTGGTTCCAGAGTTTCCCTGTCCTTTTGCTTTCCCTAACTCCCTCCACCTGCTTTCTCATCACCTGACAATAATACAACCTCTGTATAGCCCCCAAGAGGGGGAGGAGAGCATCATTGACTCCCTATAATTTTCATCTCCGGATGGGAAGGATGAGATCTACATGCAGATCTATTTAAAGGGTTGTGTCTGTTTCAGGAATTGTAACTTTGTTCCTAGCTACAAAAAGAACACCAACGCATTACCCTGTAACCCACATCACACCTTACAATTGTACTCCACATCTAGCTTGTCATCTATTGAAAAAAGGGTAAAAAGAAACAACTTAAGAAAGTTTTATCATCTGCTTCTTTCCCTTTTCTGGAATTTCTGAAATACTGTATATAAAAATAAATGAATCTACTTCCTTCATTATCTTTCTCAGGCACCAGCTCCCCAGCTATGACAATTCCTGTTTGGTTAGTCTGAAGGCATCCAGAATCCACAAAACCTGCCAGATAAAATAATACAGCAGTATGATAACTTGCACAGACTACAAAATAGCCCATTTCTTATTTTATTCTGTTCAGAGGCATTGTCTATTTCACTTCACAGAAGGAACAAGAAGTTCACCTAAAAAATAAATAGAACCCGCTAGAGAAAAGTCCCTACTTTTTATCTTAGTCTCTTGTTGCTGGCAAAAAACAAGCTGTGGAAATTCCAAATCTTATTTCTAAAAAAAAAGAAAGTATGATTTCATGTTGGGTCTAAAAGTGAAACTGTTGAATAGCATTTAAATCCACATAGATAGGGTGCCAAGTACTGTACTGTAAGTCAAACTCTGTTAGTTTGGGTAGCTGAGCTTCTATTGTCTTCATAGTGACATATGTAATAAAAAGCTTCCTTTTTGAAATGTTCTCCAGTGTATATCAAGAGCCAAATTCAAATACAAGCCTTGGAGTAACCAAAATCTCTTTGGGAATTTTGAAGTGAGAGCTCAGATCTACTTTTATTTTGAGCCAAATATACTGAGACACGCCAAAGTCTTTTATTCTCACTGGAATTATAGCTTTTCAGACAAAACTCATTCAAAATGGTTAGAGTAAAAAAATTAAGCATGATTTGGATGAAAGCATGGATGCTGGCTAGGACCTGGGATATGGCAAGATAAAGTCCACTGAAAATGTTTAACAAGGAATACGAACAAGTCACTTCATTCCCGCAACTGTCTACATGAAATTCCAATACCAACTAAATATTGTTGTGTAGCTCATTAAGGCCAGCATTTCACATGATCAGATGAGATTAATCAAGAAAAGGGTGGAGAACTTTTTGACTGAGCTTTGTTATTACTCACCGCAGCTGGCCTCCGAGGCCCTTTTGTAGATCCTTGGCTATGGGGAAATGGAGATCAGTCACTTCCCTGTTTCCCACCTCCTTCCTGCTCTTCAATCATCAGGTACATGTATGTCCCTACGGACCCAGAAAGACAAAGGGGAATGATGACAGCAAGGTCTGTGACAGACCATTCTAGCTGGAACAAATGCAGAACTTGGATTCTCCTAGACAGGCTACTGGTAACTGCGCTGCTACTAATTGATTATCCTTCAACTTGTCTATCTCAGACTATAGTCTTTATTCTCTTACAGTGATTCATATTCTGAAGAGCTGTGTTCAGCTGTATAGATGTTATTTTTGCTGCACTGCGTTATATAAACGTTATCTTTGTAGTCCCACAGTGGACTGGTTCACTAACAGATAGAAATATTACACAGATATCAGAAAGGAATTAAATGACTTAACATTCATTAAATGAATTAACACTCAAGAATCATAATTTTTAAATCTTTCATATGGGTGAGGATTAAAAGGATTGCTCAATTTTTTAAATCTTTTTTTAAAAAGACACATAAGGAAATCTTTCTTTTATCTAGATATTGTCACTTTTCCCTCTCTGGAAGTAGACTGAAAGTTCTAAAGAAAATGACCCTCTATAGAAACATGAAGGAAGGAACTGACTCTCACTTCCATCAAGCCAAAATGACAAGTATACAAAAGAAAGCATTTTGCAGTAGCAAAATATGTGTGTTTGTGTGTGTACATATACTAAAAAAAGGAGTGACACTTAAAGCCATCTGCAAGTCTGTTAAGGACCTGGCACCTTTTCTTTATCTCTTGAATGCGCTTTACCCTAAATCAACAACATGCTGTTTTGTTACTTAGACTATTTCTCTCTTTCATTTTTTTTCCCCACAGAGTTAAATACCACCTTAACTACTTGGTTTTTTAACACTTTCATGGAAGAAATATGCTAATGTAGGAATAGCTAAGTGATAAAAACCATGGGCAACTGAGTTTTTCTAGACAAGCACAGGTAAGAAAGATGCGAATTGCTGGGATTTATTTCTCCTTTCAAGACAATTAATTGGCTAGGCATCAAAGACCCAGTCCTTGTTGTCTGATATAGACAACTAACAAGAATGACTTTCATAGTTGTGTCACCCTCTATCATAGACCATGTTACTCTCTAGTGATAAGAGAGGCAACTTGAGAAATGTGATGCGTGTTTGAAATTGTTGTCAGGCAGGATAAGGGTCTGTGCTGAATTAGCTTGAGAAATGTCTGACTTTCAACATTCCCATGCTTCTTAACCAAGGATCCCTCATGAAATTTCCCAGAATTATATGTGAATACCAACTCATAAGGAACAGATGGTTTAATGACCCTTTTGGTTGGATAAATTTTGCCTCTGTTGACTACATTTCTGATTATAATTAGCTCCACAGCATGAGGAACAGGTATTAGCACCTCTCTTCCAACAGCTCAGCCCCAGAGAAATGCTCTACCTCTATGGTTTTCTAGCTGAGGTTCTCTCCCTGCTGAATGAAATCACTACTGACTGGGTCGGACGACCATGGAGCTACCGCTAGGACTTTCACTTGGAAACCAGGATACCCTAATGGGAAACAAAACATTTCTGTGCAGCCCACGGTTTCTAAAAGATAAGAATACATGTAAATGCTGCCTATGCCACATTGAATCTTTTTGTGGATCAAGGACCAAAGCCAGTTAAGTTCTGAGAGGCTCATGAGCTTGAGATTAGTCTCACCTCTGTGATATCTTTCTGTATTCATGATATCAATAAGCATGGTGACTTGGTATCCACAAGACCATCAGGATCAAGGCATAGGAATTTCCAGGGACATATTCAAGGCTGAATTCATTAAGATTTTGAGCTCAGTTTCTCAGATTATTTGAACAAATACAATACAATTATCTCACACTGAAAAGAAATCCTCTCTAGTAATTCTGTATTCTTGATCTAAAGTGTTTGATATAAAACTATCAGCCTTTAAATGATTATGACATTTTATTACACTGATTCATCTGCTACAGTGCAAAGATGCAGTTGCTCACTTTGCTTTTCTTGCACTTTCAGGTGTCTTGTGCCATGACTGTATTGAATTTTGTGGCATGAAGAGATGTCCATTCTACCTCTAAGGTCAGCATATGGATCCTGCTGTAGCTTATGGATTCAGAAAATGTATTTGTACATAGCAAATACATTCTATTAACAGTTTAGGATCTCAAACAATTTAAGAAAAAACTGTTTCCCTTGATCCTGCCAATTGGATTTATTAATTGGAATGCTTGTTTTTAATTTATTTTTGTATGCAATTTATTAATTGGAAAATTAGTAAATAAAATGTATTTTAAAAGATGGCTAGAAGGTTTTCACATTTAACGTAAAGGAGGACAAATTTTCAGGTAGAGTCTATAGTAAAAGAATAAACAGAAACTTATCACAAGGTTGAAAAATAAGCAGTGTGTTTAAAAATCCATTTCCAGAGGGAAAACAATTACTAAATTAATCTGCACTATTTACTAGTGCCTACTAAATCATCGTATTACTATTCTAATACAAGTGACAACACTGCTTTCTAAACTATCAAAAGGACTGGAGAGTACTGTTGAAAAAGACCATTAATTTAGACTAAAGCCGCAAATTATTATGAAGATGAATAAATGATGAGTTGACAATTTTGCATAACATTCTTTGTAAAGTTAGTTTCATTTTTGTGAATAATCTTGTAAACTTACCTTGATCTTTTATTTTCTTACTCTTCTTTATAAAATTTAATGTTTTAATGAATGCATTTCATACTATGGTATTTGTCTATTTTTGTCAGGATTTGTATTGTACATAATGCCATTTAAGATTCACTTTATCCTTCCGGTCCTTTTTTAGAAGACGAAACCTCGGACAACCAAGTTCAGTGCTTTGACTGACAGATACAGTTCTCTGCTGGACTTGACTGGGAATAGCACTTTTCTGGCACATAGCTATAAAGCAAACCATTGTGAATAACTGGAAATCCTGGCAGGATCTAATTAGGAGAAATAGGACATAAAACCAAGCAAGACGCCACCTGTAATTTCTTGGTAATCTCATAATAACCGAGTTATATCAGTTGTAACAATTTTGTAGCTACTCTTTAAGGTCACTGAAGGTGAAAAGCTATGGAAGCCTAACTAGATATGCGATAGAGAACTTCCAGTTTTATCTTGTCTGTAATTGCTTGCTGTCTCTCAAAAGAGAAATGTCTACACTATTCAGAGAGCTCTCTCAAGTACCTGGAATTTCAAGAGCCTGGAGTGAAAGCGAGTATAGGCTGCATTGTCACATCTGGGTTTACAACACACAGAAGTGTTCAGTAACAGCGAGAGCAGCTTTGTGCTTCCCAAGTGAAGATGAAGTAAGTTCCCAGGAGCCCAAGGCAGCTTTAAAATCTTGTTGTTAAAGAGGAATGAAATCTACCATTCCTGCCTATGTAATAGTGCTTTCCACAGAGATAAACTTCACAGGATCTTCTCTGAGAAATTTACTACTCAACTGAGAAATTTACTACTCAGCATATGCATGAATGCCACACACTGCCGTGAACTTCATAAAATTTCCAGGATCCACATAATGGAAGGCTATTTGAAAAAGTAGTGAAACAAATCCTTACAAACACTGTAAGTTCTTCTTACTCTAAAACTTAAAATCTTTCCTGACGAATCCTAGCTTTCTGCTCAGGAATCACTTACAAAACACAATAAATAATGCAAATAGCTAAAAGACCAAAAACTAGAGAAAAATGTAAAGCAGGAAACACATATTAAGGAAAAAGGTCTTCCGGAAACACTATTAAATAGTCTTAAGTCCTCAGTACTTCACATATTTTAGGAAAACTGTTTTGTCTTCTCAAAGAGTTCAAATGGAAGGACAAATGATGCTACCACGTGCAGTTCAAATAACAGAAAGTATTACACAGATATTCTTATTCTCTTATTCTTATTTTCATGTATTATAAAACATATGATGTGTTTTGGGTTGGAGGTTACACTTTTCATCTTATTACACCAAAAGGAACCTTTTTCATCCATAAATTCTGCTGCTGCTGCTTCTCCCTTACATTTAGAACTACATGCTTGTGATCTTCTCCATAATGTATTAAAAGAAATGCAACTATACACCAAAACTTCTGACATAAACATCTCCTTATCTAAAAGAAAGATGGTTTTTCCAGTTAATTCAGTACTCCTCTGAACCTTTGTAAGAATCACGGAAAGTAGGCCAAGTAGCACCCCAGATCTCACTCCTCCTCCCCCGTTTACAGTATTTCTGAATTCAAGTCCTATTTGAATGTGCTGATCTGTGTAGTTTTTATTAGGAGAGAGAGATGGCATTATCCAGACTTTGACACACCACTGAGCTTTTGGTTTATCAAACCTAGATTTTTATCAGAATATATAAACACCTGCAGTGGATCAGCCAGAATTTTATCGAGGCAGAGCCCCATCTCTAACACTGGCCGAAAGCAGGTGAAGAGAGAAAAGCTTGAGAATGGGGGAAGCACAAGTGATACAGTTGCTTACACAGGAACTCAGAGAGAGATGGTTTCTATGCATTTAGTCTGTGGTTTTGAGAGCATAATTCAATACAAGAAAAATCCTATGAGCAAATGGAAAGAAATTTGAGAAATGTCTAAGAGATTTGGAAATACAAGTCTACTGACATATGTTCCTAAAGCTTGTAGCCTTTGAAAATCTTATCCTAAACAGCGCAGAAAAATAGAAATTAATAGTACTAATTAATATGAGTTCATTTCGAACTCAGGAATCACCTGCTCCCTGCTACTACTACTGCAAAATCTCTTTTTCTTCACGCAACTACAAAACGATCTCAGTCATTCCTGAATCTAGAATACCACTGAACTTCATCAAATGAGCTCTTAGCATCCCAGTTTTGCACAGACTCTGCCAAAATGTTGCATTGCAAAACAGCTGTTGCTGTCGGCCAAATGCTGCTAATGCATTACTCCTGGACCATATCACAGTCCTCTTACCATGTTTTGGCTGCCTCTACTGTGTAGCAGCTTCTCCATCCACTGACTTTGTGCTACATACTGTTACAAAGCTGCCTGTTGGCATCCACCTCTAAAAGTATGTTTTCCGTAAGTTAAGTATGTCACATTCTTACTTCAGTCTTCATTCTGGCTTAATCTAAACCCCATCGGACTCAAATAGACTCTAGAGATGCTAATAGACTGCATTGTCCCCTTCAGCTGTGTAATGCCTTACTAATTGATTTCTTAAAATTGAAAGCATCACATTTACTACCAGTGGAAACTAGAATAACTGAAAAACTAAAGAGCTACTTTGCTGCCAAGGATCTGTGTAACTGAACTAATGAGGAACAAGATTTTTAAGTACTTTACAGGCCAACTCCCGCTCTGATGGGCCACTCAGCCCAGGGCTCAAGCACAAAGCACGGCTGCAGTTCAGAAGGCTGTCTTTTCCACAGTACAAAAGTTGGCAAACTTTATCACAAAGAACAAACACCTTTATCTAAAGGGTGAAAGTTGGCTCTGCAACACAACTTGAAAACATAGGTCAAAACTGATTTCAAAATAAAAAGAGGTTCTAAAGGAAACATACGAAATAGTAAATCTCTAATGCTTATAGTAAAAATCACTTTGTTTTCTGATGTATTTCTTTCCATTCTCCTCTTGGGAGAAAACTGGCATTTAGCATTTTAGTAGCATCTATCATCACTCTTTAAACATTTCTCAATTTTAGCAGAAAGATCTTCACCTTCTCCAAATACACCATAGATGAAACCTTTCTATGTCTTCGGTCCTTGTCAAAATCCCAATGTCACACAGGGGATAAAGAAAGAAACAGGATATCCAAGTAAAATATACAAAAATAGGAAGAAGTTTGTTTATGAAATGGCAACCAGAGTCCTGACATATACAATATTCTCATTGTTTTTTCCTTTGCCATAAGTTTTCTGACCCATCTGTTTTGCTTTTCTGGTTGATTTATTCATCAGCTTTTTCTATCACTATGGCAAAGGCAAATATCCTTTGGGAAGGAAGACCATCTTCCCTTCTCCACACTTCCTCCGGGACAGAGAAGAAAGAACATCGATTTATTGTCCTGACAAAGTTGGCCACCTGGACTGAGACCCCCATCGTTCTCAGGCCAGAAGTGCAAGACTACAGCATACTCTGGCAAAATCTGCCTGAGGAACAGATCATTTGCCACATCAGCACCATTTACTGTTGGTCCATTGTCTCACTCACAGTGATAGTCAACAGCGAGTGCTTCAGCGGAAGAGGAATACTGCACATAACAGGCCAAGTTCATCATGCAGTGCTTTAAATAATTTCCTTATTTGCACAGAATATTATGTCCCCTTACTTGTGGTATGACTTCTTTCTTTAGCTTGGCTTACTTCACTGCAAATATTATTCATTCAACAGTGAAAAACCACAACATTTTTTTTAAAAGTCAAAATCCATGCAGAATAAACAATACACACATATAGTTGTAAATACTGGAGCATACAAATTTGTATAAAACTCCAGCATTTTATATCTGAAAACAGCAAGAAACTTCCTGAAAGTTTCCCAACAAAAAAGTATCGTATAATCAGACAGTATCATTATCTGAAATCAAAACCTACTTAATTCAAGGAAATGTGAAACATTTGACTGGAAATGAGAGGAATTCTCACTTATCAAAGCACAGTGCTTGCAATTCTTCAGATAAGAAAAGTAATCTTCCTCATTTCAACTATGCTGTGATATTTATAACACTGGAATTGCGTGTATTTAGGCTGCGAGCTTAATATTTGACCTTTAACCAAAATAATTTATAGAAAGAAGAAAAAATGCAGGGGAAAAAAAGAAACTTCAGGCTTATGATGGTCTAGAAGTTAAAGTCATTGCCATGAAAACCTGATTTTTTTATTTTTATTTTTTATACATTCCCCCTAGCTGTAGGACTTAGATCGGTTTTATTGAACTTCAGTAACAGTGCAAGTTGACATACGAACACCTACAGATGACCTGCAGATATCCTGTGTATTTAGGAGTTTATGTCTTCAGTCTAATCCAATCCTGTTACATCCCTTTGAATGGATATTCTTTCACAGTTACAGTTTAAAATTCCATACAACACAAAACTTTATGGCCTATAGTAATACTATAAAAATGTTCTGTGTTATGTGAAACATATACAGATATATCAATATAATATGTTATTAATGTCTAAGTGGCATATATACTAAATAATTTTATGCAAAAGAGAAAATACACATCTGTTTCTCCATATTCTAAAATAAATGATAAATTTTTACTTAGTGATTTACGTATGTACTATAGATTACTACTGAAAATGCCTCCTATAGCCTGTCTTTTAGTAAAGCTACATAAAATACAAATAATTTGTTTCCTAGTGCCATGAGGAGCGCTATATCTGCCTTTATTTTTTCAGCACTAAGAAACTCCATACCAAAAAGAGAAGCTCATTTCAACACTGAACTTATTAGTCCCACTCTCCATAAGACAAGGAATTTATAGTTGAAATTATCTCAGATTTATGGAAATTTAAGTTCATTTATAAACATTTTTCTCACTTTGCTGGTGAAGGCCATTATCACTAAGTTGTTTGTATGTGTACAAGTGGAGACCATGGACTGCTGTTTTTGATGGAAACCGCTATTTGACTTTGTCTAACAACCTCACAGGAAATGTGTGCTGCTGTTCAAGCTGGGATGGAAAATACTCACAGTGAATGAACTACACAGGAAAATTAAAGACCTAACTGTAGTATTAAAGGGAGAGAAAATAATACAACATTCCAAGTTCTATTGGAATCCTTCCAGACAACTCAAATGTTGAACCAGTATCTCTACATGCTGCATTACATCAATCTTCAGAAGTACTGTATTCTCTACCAGGGCACATATGCAAGCAAATAGGTAACTCAATCTTAATTTTAGTTTTCTTTAAAAAATGGTTGAAAAACATTTTCAGTTACAGAAAATAATAATTCACCCATAATTTCTTTCAATATCCTGACTGACNTTAATTTTAGTTTTCTTTAAAAAATGGTTGAAAAACATTTTCAGTTACAGAAAATAATAATTCACCCATAATTTCTTTCAATATCCTGACTGACTTTCCTTTTTTTTCCCCCCTTTTTTTTCCTGTGCAATACATTGTATTCCTTATCAGATTATTACAGACTTTTTGAGTTGACATTCTAGTCATATTTTTATACATGTCCATCCAACATTGTTTTGTAGTAAAGCAGAGTTATTAATATTATTATTGATAATAATAACAATGGAAATATTACTCATTTGGAAAAAAATAAGGCCATTGAGAGACCCTAGTATTTTTTTATTTGCTCCAGTACAGAGAAATATGTGACCAGAGTGATTTGGCCATACAACATTCATGAGAATTTCTTCATGTGGGCCCTGTAAATCTTGCCACTAATCAGGCATCACACGTTCTTGATTTGAAATAACTTCAGAAAGTTAATGGCAAGGATTAGCACTAGTTGTTCAATTTCAATTCGTTAGGACCAATTCAAAGAGAATGGAGCCTTGTCTTTCCTTGGAAAGACTTCAAAATTATGAATGACTGCCAAGACAAGCAGCCTTTGCTAGGAAAAGTAATGTTTAAACAATGCAATAGGTCACTGTAAGTTTCCCTCTAAATTTTTTTATGCTTGACCTTTTGGGGACCAGAAGGAGGTAGGATCTTTCATTGGAAACAATAAAGCCCAACTAAATACGATTTAAAATATCTTTTAAAAGGAAAAATATTGTTTGCACACTTGGAAACTAACTACTCTTATGTAGCACTGGGCTGCTACAGTCTGTTCTCTTAATTCACTAGCAATGTTACTCTAATCAGCCCTGCTGTGTGCCCCTAATTGAACAAAAATCCTCCAGGACTAACACAGCTGGAGCAACAGTAGCGAAGAATGGCTTTTTTTTCAGTTATTGAGGGCAATATTTGGGGCAGCTCTAAGTGCACGCACTGTGGCTTGTGCCATGCCCCGGGAATGAGCTCTACACGATTCAGGATGAGCTGTTCCATATGAAATACAAACAAAAAAATGGTTTGGGTAAAATACATGGCACATGGTAACAGGTAGGACACATTTTAACAAAACATATGGTAACATTTAGGTACATTGCAAGACCCTATAGCTTCCAGCATATGTCATGCTGTGCCATGGCATGTGGAATGGAGCAGTTTCTAAGAATTTTTTAGTTAGGAGAAAAGACAGTTACATTAAGTGGCAAGTCAGCATGCTGTAATGCTACTTTTGCAATTAGCTTGGTTTTGCATTACTTCTTGTTACTGGGTACAGATACACATCAAGCTAACATACAGCCGGTTCACAGATGCAGAACAATTTTAATCTTGGTTTTCAGTACAGCTTTTAGGACCAATCATTTCTAAATTTCTTTCTTAAGTCAGTCTTGCTTTGCACTGGCTGTACAGAGAATTGACTCTGTGGTGGGAGCACGACAAAATTCCTCCCTCTGCTGTGGCCCCATTTTTTTCCAAATGTTTTGCTAAAGGTAATTTCCAAGCTTTTGTTTCATTTTGGTGTCTATTTGAAAGATGGTAAGAGGCAACTAGTTGCTAACATCAGCAGAAGCTTAGAAATATTGAGGAAGCAAAGAGAAGAAAAATAAAAAAAACCCAGATGCTCGTGTAGCAGTTACAGAAACATAGGCATTTCACACAATTCTGTTAAAGAACAGTAGGTGCTTTAGGAGTCCCCACCCTAAAAGAGTTTCCTGTTTTTTTCAAAATCTCAGCTACCGATGCTAAATGATAAAAGATCCACCTTAATGCAGTTTTTCTCATTACAGCCCCTATGCCCTACTTGTAAATCTTCTCAATACACAAAAAAAAGAAAACTGAACCATTGAACTGAACTAATTTCCTAGTTCTTGATGATTTTTTTCATTCAGCTATAGGGTTAGCTTTAGACTTTAAAAACGCTCATTAAAACCATAAAGATACATTTACAGAAACACAGCTTCACAGGATAAAAGCAATTAGTCATGGATCAAATACTGTTAATAAAATGGAAGTGCTTTGTACTTCCAAACTTGTTCTAGTGAAGATGACTATTGATCAAAACACTTTCTTAGAAACTCCCACATGAATAGCTATATGTAGAAACAAAAAAAATTACATAGTCAAATTCTGTATTGACATCATTTGATAAAACAAAATCTGTCTCAGGGTCCCTTCCAAAGTGTATCTACTCTTTCAGTCCATTTTCTCTCTTTGATGAAAAGTGAATGAGTCGTGGTTTTAAGAAACCTGGAGAGCAGACACTTTTCCACTTATTTAGGAAGTACTGCACTTCCCAAGTTGTCTCTAAACTCTTAAGATACTTTTTAATCATCTCAGAAATTTGTTCTGGTAAAGTATGGATACTGCTTAAGAGAACTGCTCTAGAATCTCTCAATTTGATCAGAGGTGGTTTTTTTTTGTTTTTTGTTTTTTTTTTTTTTTTTGGTGCTGATATCTCAAGCAATGTTTTTCAAAATACAGGCTGCAACAGCATGAAATCTGATTATACCTGTGCTGCTTTACTGCACTGGTCTGATTCTCAGACTTCAATGACAAGATTAAAAAAAAAAAAAAATTATCTGGACATACAAAGCCTCACCAGTCCCCACTGATTGTCTTTACAGTACATGAGTTAAAGCAGGTTGATGGCAATGACTGCATTTTTCCTATAACAGCTTTTTGGCATTGAGATATTGTCTGGCAATTAAGACTATTTTGAAAATGTCTGCACCCCTCACAACATCCACTGAATTGTGTAAATTTTCTGTACTACCAGCATACTTAAAAATCACTACAGATTAATTTCCTAGGTAAAATTTCAAAATTCTCAACACCACTTTTGATCTTTTATGAATTTTTTTGATCTGTTAAGCTTTTAGGCATGATCCTTTCCTATGCATATGAATGCCTGTGTATATACATATTTTAAAAATACAGTAGAAAACACATTTTCAGGTTTTTGCTTATTCAACCATATTAGAGTTCAAAACATGTCGTCAGTACTTTAGCAACTTCCATATAAAACAGACTGGTCATAGCAATGTCTCCACTGGATTTCATGGTATACATGCTGCTCTTATGATATAATTTTTAATCTCCTGCACCCTACAACATATAGTTGGTCACATTACTTATTTTAAGATGTTCCTTAAAACACTTACAACTTTGCAAAAATATTAACTTTTTTTTTTATTTTTGACCAAAAAGTTCAGTTATTTCCAAATGGAGATATTGTCCCCTCATAACTGTTGTATACGACCAGACCATACACATACCATCCCTTCAGAGCAAATAAACGTGTTTCAGTTCTTCCTTGCATGCACCCAGGATAGCCCTAAAGGCACATACCTCATAGCTCAACAGCGCAGCTGATCTGTTGGAGCTGTAAGTTTAAGGCATTCCCATGGTCTCTGTCAGTATGAATCGGTATGATGGAATTTCTGCAATAAGATACTATGTTTAAAAATGCTATTAAGGTTGCAAATCCACATGCTATAACATGCGAAAGAAGAGAATTAAAGTTTACTTACATGCTCACACACTTTTTTTGCCAGGAAACCTTCAGTTCCTTTACTGTAGAAGATAGATTGACTGTGGGAATGAAGGAGTTGGAGGACAAGGGAGACTCTTTGCCTCATTTAGCCACAATTAAAGTTAGTGAGAACTATCTTTTGCCTAATTAAAGCAGTAAGGAATGCTTATTACTCTGAAAACTCAGGTGCTCAAACTAGGCATTCAAAGTTAATGGAGTCAAGGAGCTCCAGAGAAGTGGGTGGAAAAAACCAATAAATTAATCAGTGGCAGTTATCTTCCATGTTTTGGTAATCTACGTGAACTATGTGGCATAGGTACAATAAAAACACACGTGTTCATTTCAGCACATCTACTATCCTCTGAATAAGCTGCAAGGGAAGGGAAAGCTCTTAAATCATGTTACTAATGGGAATTGCCGTAATATCCTCATGATTATGAGGAAATGCTTTGAGATTACAGATGAAAACAAGAAGGTATCATAACTGAGCAACTGAAAAAAAACAGCTTTAGGCTATACCCAGTTTCTAGACAGTTTTTACACAGGAAGTGACACCCATTTGCCCCATTTCCGACAAACACATCCACTTCTACAAGGAAAGAACACCAAGCAAGACCCAGATCCTCACGGCAGTTTCTCTTACCAGAAGTTCACGTTTTTCTGTACTATGTGAACTACTACATTCCAGAGAACTCAAGGGAAATAACACCTCCGAGCAGAGACTGAGATTTCAGTCCCTGGAGCCAGACATATGCAGAGTCCTTCAGTTACACCAGTAGAACACTTCTTTTTTAGAAATAGGCCTGATAAAGAACTTGCTCTGTGACAGTCTGTCTTATAAAACACGATGATAAATCAGATTAGTAAAACCTGGATGAGGAGCAACTCACAGATTAACAGTCCAGCACTTGTGGAGAACCCAGGCGCCTGATCCCAAGCAGCCAGAGTGTCTGCTGCAAGACCCTCCACAGCACGGGCTCCTCTGGGCTCCTACAAGAAAGTCTTCAAGTTGACCATGATGAATCTATCCAGAGAGCTCATCAACCAAAGAACAACATTTGGACTATGGAGAGAATGACCTCATGCAGAATTTAGATTCAACAGTGATTCCCAACACTGGGGGATTCTGTGTGACATAAGACTTGTAGTAGGGAGTTACAATGGAAAAAATGAGTGGAATCGAGCTTGATTAGTATCAGATAATTTTATATTATTTGTAACCTTAAAAAGATTTATTTACAACAAACATACAAAAGTGTATGCTCTGGAGGTCTCAAAAGCTTCAGGAAGAACATTACTATTATCACCTCCATTTTCAAACGCGGATGGGTCTATGCTGTGAGGGAAAACCTTTGCTCAGGTTAAAATCTTATGCTTCAACTATGGTGCTATGGTACAAATCATTCCCAGCTAGATATCCCATGCACAATAGCCCACATTATACAATGGCAAAAATAATAGCCTACCTTTTAATGTGTTCACAACATACACGATTTGCTGCTCTTTCTAAATTTTCTGCATAATAGCATACTTTGTCAACAGTGTGCAGAAGTTTCTACATTTCCTTTTTCTTTAAATGCTCTAACTACATCTAGAAAAAGTAAAATAGCGGACAGTACTACATTTACTAACAACTTGTTGACAGATTGATGTACATTAATAGAGCTCCTTCCTGATAAAAATACCAATGGCTGATGCCCAGTGACTTCCTTGTCATTGTGTGAATAAGTACATAGTTTTTCTTATTCAGACATACAGACAGCTGCAAGTCATGTTCTCACAGTAATTTCCTCTTTCTTCTTTTCCTTTTGGACAGTCAAAAGCCATGCAAACTCCTTCCAAGTATGCTGATGGCCTTATGCAGTGGGGAATAGGAAGTCATGACATAAAAATCTAATGATCATTAAAAAATCTAATAAGAATCAGTATCTTATGAAAAGATAGCTACAAAGAGAAATTCACCCTTGTGAAGAAAGCTGCCTCTATGCCAAGCAGTTCTGCAGTACTGCAATGGCAAATGCCCCAAGTTATTTTGGTGAGTTCAAGACTGGGGAAGCCCCACTGCGCAAAGCACTGAACCACTTTAAATACTACTGTTTGAAAAGTACCTGGAAGATCTACTTCTCACAAGCATATAGTTTTCCATGTATACAAAATTGTTCTCAGACCCAAAGGAACTTTAAATATTTCCTTCTTCACAACCACATGCCTATACTTCCTTCTTGATTATCACATGCCTCACTTAGCAGCCTCTGGTTCCCTGTAACTGCTCAGCACTTTTCTCCAAAGAAATAGCAATAACCAAGAATGATAAAGACCATCTGCTGACAAAGGTAACTTGCTCTGTCATACATACTATCCTTACAAGTCTGTACAATACCAAACCGTGGCCATTCTCTTGTGACAGAACAGCTGCAAGTGCTAGCATTTAAATTCACATCAGGCATATGAAACTTTCGAATCTTTCTTGCAGACACGTCTCTCTAAGTACCTGGGCTCTCCTCTTTCAATTTCCTTGCACTTATCAGTAACTTAAGAGTTATTTTGAAACTCTTCTTGCTGGTAATTAATTTTTAATCTCATTTTCAGGATTTCAGTTTTACTGTCTTTCTCCTTAATTATGAAATCATTTGCAACTTTATAAACTAGTTTCAGCATATTCAGTTTCCCTTTGCATATTATTTTTTCTCTATTCTGCAGAGGGTAACTTCAAAAACCTGTTGTTATTTTATTTAAAGATTCTCTTCTACACTGACAGTTCTCACATTTTTTATCACCATAACTGTTCGGGTGCCTTTTTCCAGTCCTGTCGAGATCACAGGCTCAATGTTCTCGATTCTTTTCCGATATGCTTTACCAAGAGTCAATTTCTAACATTTTGAATTACAGCTAATCGATTACTCAGTATGCTGGATGTCTTTCTTGCTCCTTTGTAAAGATTTCCTCACTTGTGCCTGAAAAAAAGTTAGCAAGATCACTCAGCCAACTACTTTTCACAAGCCAGTAATGGTTCAAGCAGCTATTGAACGTACTGCAATTACTCTGATAGCTAGAACTAGCAGAACTGTAAGATATTTTGTAGCATAATATTTCAGGCATTTAACCTGCTTACATTTCTTATAACTTCCAATACTAGATGAATTCTCAAACTCCTTCCTTCCAAATCCTTCCCAAAACTAGCCCCCATATTACTTGCTAGTATTGTGTAAACATGCTATTGTTCTTTTCCCACCTAGTTCCTGCTCTGTCATTCCAGCTAGTTCATTTGTACAAAAATAGTAGAATAAAACTGATTAAGATTTCCTACTATTCTTTCTTTCAGTTATCTTGTTGGAGATGCCCCAACCACTTAGAAATTTGGAAAAAAAATTCTGGGACATTGTAACCTTCTACAGAAGAATATAAAAGAAAAAAAAAAGAAGAAAAAAATTGATAAAAATTCCTCTTATTTGTGAAACAAAACAAGAGGATTTTAAAAAATTCTCTTAATACTCTTCACACTAAGTTCGGTGTAGGCTCTCAGTACATCGTAGACTCTCAAAACCGAAAAAAATAATATTTAGATGTTACTCTGCAGGTAAGTATTTTTTTCGTTATTAGTTCTACAAATTCTGAAATATATACATAGCATCAGTGAAGGCATTAGTTCCACTTAACTTGTAACTGAAGTCTCATATATACTTAAGAGTTTTGCTAAAAAGGCCCTTACTATCATTAAATAAGAAGTGTAAATGAAGGTGCATAAAAATGCTAGATGATGCTCCCCTTAGCTGGTAGAGCATTAACCAATGAACTCAGAGACTCGTAGGCCTTGTGTAAAAAAACTTTTAAAACTTTTACTACAGCAATCACACCTTAATAGCTCTGAACACATGTTTTGTACATATGTACTAAGAGCAGACAGCTGTATAATGAGGGTTTGAAAGCTGTGGAAATACCCTTGTAAAAGAGAGGAAATGGAAATCCCCCCATATCCCATTATTACTTAAAAAATTTATTTATATAAAATTAATATCAGTCATGGATGAAGTTGAATGTTTAGGAATATGGAAAAATCTTCCCGCATTCCCCATATTTTGTGGAGATCCACAGGGGCCTGTGCTGTTCCGAGAATCTCCTGCTCGTAACTATTCTTTCCCAGTAAATACCTCACCTCTGTTACATATTGGTCGCTTCTTTATTTATTTTTTTTTAATCACTCTTATATTTCGCAAGACTAGACTAGAACGGAAAGAAAAGGAAAAGGAACATACATGGTCAAACCAGCACCCGCTTCACCCAAATGCTGCAGACGGCAGAGCAGATGCATGGAGGCGAGGCTCTTTTCTCTGGCTTGTTCCACTGGTTATCAATGTTCTCGTCTTTTTTTCTTCAGACCTCACCTGCGCTGGAGCAAGTTGCTTTTAGACATTCCTGCTCATAACAGAAGTATTGTAATTTAGAGCTGCATTACTGCTCAAAGCTTACACTCAGAGAGAAAACAGAGAAAGAAGAGAAGCAAAAAAGAGTGATGCACAATTGAGAAGGAAGCAGGAATCTCTGTGCATCCCCCGCGCAGTGGGCCCTGGAAGGAAGGCTCCTGCACCCTGGAAGGTCTCTTCTGGGTGGGAACCTGCAGACAATTTCAAAGCTGTAAAGGAAAGAGATGCTTGGACAGACAGACTGGAGTCACTTGCATATAAGCTATTACCACAGCCAGCACAATTAAGTTTCAACAGGAGACGAAACGAAAGATGTGTGGCTTTTCGCAAGCTGTCTCTTTCTCTGCAAATGCAGTAGCAGGTTTGGGGTTTGCATCCTAAACTGGGGCAAGCAGAAAAATGGTCTGAAAGACCGTTGAAAACCTCAGCTCTTACTCTGTTCTCCAGCCTGCCTTCTTCAGCAGGGAGAGTGGAAGACCCACTGTAGCTAAATTACTGCAACTAAATTAGGGTATCTCTGGAAATACTGGGACAGGTTTGGGAATTTGTCCTGTAATTTGCAATGGAATATTGCAGCAAATATTCCCAGAGGACTGAAATAAACAACCATAATTAATTTGGCACCTTCCAAGAATGTTAAACAAATTAATTTACCAGAAATAGTTTTTTAAGCAGAAGAGTGATTTTCAAGTGACTACTGCATATATAAATGCATTTATAATAATTAAATTCTAATCTGCTCTTCAAATCACTATGGTGCAAAATGCTACATCAATGAAGAGACTATTCAACATCCCATTATAATGTCGTATATTTCTAATACATTCCTAGTATTGCTCAGAAACTATTTTCATTGTAATAAATAATTGAGCATTAATTCAGAGCAATGAACACCTTTAAGAAATGTTAATATTTTCACGTGCTGTCTGCGTCTTCTGCTAGAAGACTCACAATGCCCTAGGCCTGTTTCATAGGCCCTGTTTGGACTTCTGTGAACAGTCACCAGTCAAAATTATGCAGTTACTTTTAGTATTTTACAAATATGTTGCAGTTTTCCCTTAAAATATACCATTTTGATGAATCATCTTGTGGATAAATTAATCCAAGGATAGTGAAGTAAAATGAGTGGTTTCAATGTGTGGTAAGCAATTTAATACATTAGAACAATTAATTTTAAATATTTTCACAGATTTAAAGTACATTGAATTTATCAACTCGTGCTTTCTTAAGTTCACCTATGACACTAAATCCAAAAAATAGTCATGTTGGATTTCTTGCTGAGTGTGCTCATTTTAGGGCAGTCGCCGCAATCCAAAATTAGTACTTTATTTAGCATCAGCACTTTCTTGAAAACAAATACAAAGTTGATGGCTATTTTTAAGAATTTGCTGCATCACACATTTGTAAAATACAAATAATGCTAGCAAACATGAAGGAGATGTGCCAGGAAACAGAAATCTGATAGAACAAGATCTTCCTATCACCAATACCTAGAAATTGGACTTGCTATTGTTTACTTAAAACATAGGGAAAAGTCTGCTTCCTGTCACTATACATGTATTTTGCTCCATATACAACACGACCCTTGACTTGTAACAGACATGAGAGAACTTCTTGGCTTTCATTCAGTTTAGCCATTACAGACTGAACCTGCAGAAGGTTCAGCCAACATCCACACTACTTTAAAAGGATTTGACACATCATCAGAAAAAAAGAAAAAGTGAGTTTCCTTGAATTCTAGGGGGGAAAGTACTTGAATAGCAAAAAAAAGAAAAGAACAGAAATACTGTTAGGTCAGACAGTACTCTGTGGACAGTCTGCCTCCTTGTTGCTGAGGTGGCACAAAGCAAAACTCACAGCTATACAAGTACTGTATCAGCACGACTGTATTTTTTAGGGCTTTTGAAGGCTGAAACCTGCAGTCAGTTCTCGGAAGTCCAGAGCCACCCCCATGGAGGAAAAAACTGTATACGATTCCCATAAGGTGAAAAAGAAATTACAAAATAAAGACTGGTGTCTAATAAAGCAGCAGTAATCCGTGGTTAATTAAGGACAAGGCTCACGATCTGTCATGTCTTAATATAAATTGGAGGTATGATACTACTTACTGGGTGATGCTCATTTTTCTGGACAACCTACGGCAGCTGGGCTTTCAATGCAAACAGGGGCAGATCAGCAAGTAGGTGGTGTTTCTAAAAGGTGTTAACGAGAACTAGGTTTTTTCACATGTTGTTGATAGAAAGAAAATATTTTGTAATTTGTTATAATTTATTCTGAATTTTCTTCCTAAATCCCTCCAGGTAGCCATTGCGGTCATGGAGGGCTTTTTTGTTTTCCATCTCTTGGGAAGCATAATTTTTCCCATTTAAACTTGATGTCCTCCTAGCATACTGATACTTAACACAGGAGCTAAAAAGGACTCCTGAGTCATCAAACACACAATAAAGCACGAGCTGACAAATTCAGTGTATTGTATCTTGAAAAGGGAGGAAGATCTCAAAAATAATTGCTGTGAAATTCACTTCACTTTTTTCTTATTTTTAAACAAAGCACCATGTTAAAAGTAATTGATTTTTTGCTCTTTTCTAGCCCAAGGGAAATTTGTTTTGCTACTCCAGTGCATGGTTGTTCTAACAGCCTGATTCTTCAAATTTCCAATCCTGCTGCTAATTAGTATGGACCTGCTTCTCTGCAGATTTTCTACAATACTTTTGACCTTCTTCTTCCACTATGTGTTCTGTCTACAGATTCCCTCTCTTCTAGCCTCTCTTGAAGCATCTTTGATAAACTTCCTAGCTCCTTGCCAGTATTCCATCTCGGGTATGTCCGTTGTATCATTTTTACTTCCAAGGAGGTGTCTTGTCCTTCCAACCCCATTTTTTCAACTGCATTCCTACACATCAGCTCTATTCCTTTTCCAGCTGCTAGCCCCTTAGCTGTCCTTGTAGGATTGCAGTTCTATGAATTTGCCTCACTGACCTTCTTCATATGCAATTTTGCAATTCTGTAAGCATTAAAATTTTGTAATTATATTAAGCTTTTAATTTCATCTCGCTAGCCCTTTTTTGCAGGTTTTCCAGAAGTTCCTCAAGTACTTCCCTACCAGCCACTAACCTTGAAGCTTTTCTAGCATTTCCGGATTAGTTAAATGCCCTTCCATAACCCTTACTGTCACATTAATGACATACTGAACCCCGAAGGAATAGTATGGTATCCCATGGTTACCTTCTGCCATGATAAAGTACTACAAAATCAGTCATTTATTGCATCTGTTTTGTGACAGATGCATGTTTCTGTAACTTGCCAATTTGCATAGCAACACCTTACCTCTAAACCAACAACCGTCGAACTCCTCTATAAAAGAGACTCTTCCTTTAGCAAAAGACTTTGGTTCAAACACAGAATGCTGCAATGCAGGCCCCTTCGTTGCATGAGCAAAGTATACTAATTAAAAAGCCTAGAGGCTGGCTTTACTAGAGGCACCAAGTTGTTTGGCTGCCTGGATTTTATTTACTTCCAAATGCTGAGACCTTCTTTAAACTCATTATTAAATAAGACCTCCCCAGACTTCCAAAGCTTAGGGATATTTTTGTTCATTTGTTTTGCGTTTGAGTAACTGTGACATTCTTCTAACGAATTCTTAAGCTTAAAATGCCTACTTGTACTCTTAAATACTAATTATAGGTGAGGTAAAGGCTTTGGTTGGCCTTCTAATTTTAATAAAAACTATACCAATATATTATTTTCTGACTTTCATTTCTGATAAAAATAAAAACGGATGAATTACATATATTAGTTAACTAAAACCTAGTATAACTGAATAAAAAAAAAATTTTTCTAAAAATAGAGATTAGGAAAATTGACATATGAAAGTTAAAATACATGTATATAAAGATAACTTAATGAGTATCATACAATAACTCCCCCAAGTATTTGCTTGTACAAAATTTGTACTTTGGCAGCGCAGGTCCCTTTATCTCCATCCTAAAAAATCAGCAAAGAAAAGTTTCACAAGTGGATCATGGTGGAACTTTTTCCTTTCTGGTTTCCTGGACCAAATAAAAAGAATGTATTTGTTTTCTTTAATTGCACAGGTGTGGTGCATTGCTTATCTACTTCCATATATATTATCATATTTGAGCAGAAGTATCTAAGTGCATGTTTAAAAAACACAAATATGTTTAAGTTACGTTGAGGCAATGATGCACAACCTATTTCTTGCAGTTTTATCTGTGTAGGCAATCTTAAAGCCATTTTACATCTGTAATCTCATGTCTATATGCTTAAGTTTAAGTCTGTTAATGTTAAAAAAAACAAAAGCTAAATAACTGTACCAGTGGAAACCCTGTTCTCTCTGTAATTCCACTTCAGGAATTCTGACCCTGGTTTTGCTGAGGCTTTTTAGATCAGATGACTTGCATAGCTTCATCTGGTTCACCAGCAGCACATGATCTCTTTGGACCATAGTGCCATCTAGCTTCTCTTTTCCTGACCTCAGTAATTCTGTGTGATGTACCAAAAGGAGACCCAGGGAGCTATTGTTAATATAATTGTCAAGATAGTCTTGGCTATTTATCTAGATGTACAGCTGAGTAAGGGGAAGAAATTTCTCACCAAGCCTCTCAATAAACTCCTCTTTGATCATCCCTTCAAAAATCGGAGACAAAAGTATGTATTTTCCTTTGGAATCAGTCCTATTGCTTCCCTCCAAAATGGAAAATCAAGATCCATACTGATGCTCTAGGCAAGCTACCTGTGCCTTTGCGAAAGCTCTGGCACCATACCAAAATTAATACATACCTCACAGGACATCAAGGGCAACATGGCTAAATCCTCTCACATTGCTGAAGGCATTTGTCTCCTAACAAAAATCCCTGCTCTCAAAGGAGGGATATTTGAAAAGATTTGGAAGATTCCCTGAGGTGATAAGAAAGGAAAAAACTAGAGAAAGATACTTTTCATTCACATGAGGGGAAGAGGTGTGTCTTCTTCCTTTAGTAACAAATGCTTTTTTATAAGAATGGCAGAGCAGACATGAAATGGTCCATCATAACTCCTTTTAACAGGCTGTGTGAAATGGGAACTCTTTGTGAGTAATGGATTTCCTCGTATAGACCTGGAATCTGAGACCCATTCAAAGATGCCTGGATTTCATCTCCTTTTCCAATATATGCAGGACCTACCTATATGGAAGTATACAACCAATCCAGTCCCCTTACCCTTAACAAAGGTATAACCTCATCAGAAATGCTGCAGTAGAAGAGCAGATAAAGACCCTTCCACAGCTGGGTCTGGCTCACATCCTTGGCAGCTTCCAGTGAGCCAGGACTATGCAAGATCCAATCTAGTTTTCTTAATCTTTCTTTCTAATTCACTGATAAAGTCTTTACTGTTAGGAGGGATATTTCCTGCTGTGTCTCAGGAGCATGGTTCGCTTCCATCAACTGTCATCATTATACGAAATTCTTGCTGCTAATGCCCAGAAGTAAACCAGCCGAGTTTTCAAACTCTCACTTCAGACTCAATGGCAAGATAAAGATTTTCCATGAAATTCTTCTAACCAACCAACCTTCTTAAATGATTAGGGCATAATAAAGCCTTAATCCCTAAATAATTAACAAACTAATTGAGATTCCACTGCCCTTATTCCTTTTCACATCAACCACTGTAAGCCTGTGACGATACAAGGACAAATGTGCTACAGAGTAAGCTGCAGGCTAGCAGCCTAAAGAGTTCCTAAAGAGCATACAGACTATCCTCACCACTGACAGCATCCGCTAGCATCAGACACCCTTGCTTAACATCTAGACAACATTGCGATCACCGAACATTTAAACGGACATTCTTGGCAATAGTTTCTTCATAGACTATCTGAATAAAAGTATTTACAATGTAGGTACCTATGCCACCCTAGGAATGGCTGGCACATAAGCAGCTTTGTACACTCGTGCTTGAAACCAAATATTGATGTCAAAATGTTAACAAAAATATATTGAAACAACTCACCAATTTTGCTCTCAAAATCAATTAAAAAGCAGTATTTCAATATAGCACTGTGTAAGTGATGAGAACAGGAAACAAAACAACACTGCACTATTTCTACAGATATCTCATTTAAAGATAAAAACTTGTATGTGCCATTCTATCCTGACTATGGTGATCATAATTATTTTCAAATTACAGATAAGATTAACATATAATAAGCTATTTTATTCCTTAGGTTAACATAATATTTATAGTGTTAGATGTTACTAAATGAGGTAATAGTTACAAGACCCTTAGTTTTACATGTAGTGGGTTTTTATTTAGAATTGTTTGCTTCCCAAGTTGCATCCAAACAGATTCTTCAATATGGTTCCCCTAGAACTTTTTTACATTTGGGAAAAGAATTGCTTTATACATTTGCATACTTACGAGACAATTTTTTTTTCTTTAGAATTAAATGAACAATTTTCTCCCAAATCCAAAAGAAAACAGGCCAATGATAGTTACAAAATCTGAAGAAGATACCAGATAATGACTTAAAAATTTTTCTCAGAGTTCTGTCCTTGCATTCTACAGAAATCAGATAATTCTCTGAAAGCATGTATTTTATTTTCTGGGAAGTCACCTTCTACCTGCTACCCATAATCTGCAGTCTCATAAACACATGTCTCAGTGGAGTCCTGGCTCTGGTTCCCAGATCAGCTTTTGGGCATTAGAAGTCACCAGCCTCTGCCATGAGAGAGACCTTGGGAGGCACAGCCAGAACGCCTGGGGAACCACGCGCTGAACCACAAAGGGGCATGGGCTTATCTACCACACTGACACATGCTGCCAAACAAGCTTTCACGTGATTTCTTTGATGTCTGAGTAATAACTCTATTTTTTTATATTCTTAAATTCTCAAATTCAGCTGAAGGGATGTTTGGCAAGGCATAAGAAGTTCTGACAAGTTTTGTTTATCTCAAATGAAGTAAAGCCATCGTTCAAAAGGCTAGGTATTTTTTAATTATATACACATATATGTACATATAAGTATATACTTTTCCTTGAATGTTACTAACTCATAAACAAAATATTTTTCCCCTCAAAAATTTCAAAAAGTATTCATGTTTGGGCTGAGACCAAGCATGGGACACTACCGTCTCAAAGACACATTTTTTAGCATAGTATGACTACATTGCAGAAGGGACTATAATTATAATCTTGACATTACCATAACGACCGTGGTCGCTATCAGGTGACAGGTATAATATAGATAATCAGTAGACAGTACAATAGCAATATTTAATGATGCATAAGATAGAAGGAAATTAATTCATGCCTTTAATTCAGCTCAGAGCCACCATTTGTTATATTTGTGTGTGACTTTCCTGTACATAAGTTACAATGAACAGCAAAGAGTCAAGCAAGATATCTACTGCAGAATCCAGAGAGCTTACATTTACTCATCATATACTATTAATAATTTTTGCGTTTCTATTTATCTCTTTCTTTTTAACATGATAGATAGTTCTACTGTCTTGTTTTATTACCATACAAAAAAAAAAAAAAGCTGATAGCCACGGTGAGAGCTATGAAAAGTGCCTTTGCCTTGAAATCAAACAGAAGCAGTAGTGATGCTGTTCTTTTGTTTTCTCATGTTGCAGTCTACCAACTCTCTCATTTAATCAGCCTCAGAAAAATAATGCCACAAATTGGAAGAAAAAAACCAACTGATCTAGAGTACAGGAAGATGCTCTATTGAATGAAAGAGGGACAAATACGCTCTCTGGAGGAGCTAACATGGCTACACATTTGAAAACCTGCAAGATTTTACCACTACATTTATAAAAAAGCATTAATTGAAAGAGATTTTTTTATGGAAATGGGCACTCCTGCAATGAAGCTATTCCAACAGATAACAACCAATGAAATGCAACAGAATACTCAAACATTAATAATCAATTAATGGCAATTAATACTCAATTAATACTCAAAAACAGTAATACTCAAACATAGATATGAAGAAGTACTACTCATATTCTTCACAATATTTCTGGTTATTACCTCTGTTCAAACCTTTGCTGCTTCTGTCTCCACAGCTACAACACTGCTACAGCCATTTCACTGAGCCGTAGAATGAAAGATGCAAAGTTTATAAAGAATCACAGAAACAGTGTTTTACAAAATGACATCAAAGTCAGTGTCAGAGGCCCTAGGGTGAGAAGAAAGTACCAGCACTACAGCACACTGAGGCAAGGCAGACAAAGGGGGCAGAAGAAAACAGAGAGGACATTTCACTGTGACACCTCAGCAGAACGAACATGAAGCAAAATTTGTGTAACTTTTTGCTATCTTTCAATTCGACTTTGTCTCTCAAGCTCTCTCTTTCATAGTTTTCTTCTGTTGCTAATGCTCACTTCATTGCTTTCAGACTAACATTGCACCTCCATCACATCATTATCTTCAGAACAGATCAGGATGGATGCAGCTCTTGCCTGACGCATACCTGCATTTTTAATTCTTCCCTGAGAATGCCACAGGACAGGTGAAGGCTCCCGAGAGCCTGAAGACATCTATTAAGAAATTTACATCTGAGATGGCAGATACATGAAGCTATGAATAAAATAACAAAATATCACAGATATCTTTTCCAGGTATGGTAGTTCCTGTTGGTTCTCCCCCAAGGACTGCACTTCCACTTTCCTCACCCAGCTGCTCTCTGACTTCTCAGGAAGAGGGGGATAAGAAAGCCCAAGTCCTGCTGCAGTAATAAAAATTTGGCCTTACTGAGAGGCCCAAGCTGCACAGCTATTTTTCACAAATGCTAATACCTTCTCTAATAGCAATACCACAGGCAAACCCCACCAGTGTGTCCATTCAGAAAGCAGTAAATGTGACAACAACCTACTGTATTGGCTCTATGACAGCATTTTCCACCAGCGGCTGTTTCACTTTTTAGGGCTGTTCCTGAACACAAGGCGTCTTCGGTCTTAAGTAAAGCTTTTCAATAATAGCAGCTCTGTCTTTGTTCCTTGTACTTTGGTCCTTGAACCACGGGAGCTGGTTCTGCCTGGTGAGAATGAGAATATTTCTTTCTTCCTTTGTGTTTCTTTAATTATTAATACTAAATACGGGTTTCATCTGCTGACACTTCTAAAGCAGCAGGAAAACTTTTGAAGCAGAGGATGATCTTACAGAAGTATAGAAAAGAATGCTGAAAAATTTTGGCAGAGGCACATTTTTGTTATTCATTATTTCAACCCGTTGTCCCACGAAGGCATAGCTCAGCACGCTGAAGCCTATGGTGCTACCCAGCTCCCTTGTTTAGCTTGAGCTCCATCTCCAATGGGCAGTTTGCTTTCCTTCCGAACAGCTCTCAAAAACATGGCTCTATACTTGTGATAAGCTTGGTGTGAGGTTGCAGGTTAGATATCCTATAGTTTGCCCTAAACACCAAACAGTTAACCTTCCTGGTGTGGTCATTATGTTTCTTCAGAAACCCAAAGCTTCAGGCCAGAAAGCAGTCACAAGTGGTTTTTCTTCAGGATTATTTTGTTTCTAGTTCTTTGGTTTCATGAACATCTGCCTGGACTAGGTGTAGGGCAAAGACTGCCCAGGAAGCCTTGCCATATTGAACTCTTCACCGATAAACAAACAAGGTGGCCCACAGTTTTAAAGCAGAACTATTTTCCTTTAAGGTCATGTTTTCCAAGCCAGAAGAGATCATCAGATCACCTTGTATGGTAACAGATTGGTTTGCATACTTGCATTAGGGTGTGTGTTCTGTAATGAGGTCACTTTTGATATTAATCATAATGAGCTCTTCAGCTGCAGAGGTTTTTTTCTCCAGCCTTCAAACTATTTGTGACTTTTTTCTATATTACCCCTGGTTTTTACATAGCCTTAATCAAATGCAAATGTCTGTAAAGACAGATACAGCATTTGTCCACTACTCTACACGGGAAAAAACCCACCTTCAAAACATACTCAGTCCGGAGTAGAAACTATGTGGGACTTGTTCCTCAGTTCTTCAGACTTAGTTTACATTTGTCTCCCAAAACTTACACTGCTCAAGGAGTCATGCCCTGATCAGCAGGATCAAGTACTTTTCCCTTAGTGAAGGAAATTACAGAAAATACTGAAGAAAGGGAAAAAGAAAGAAAGAAAACAGACTATTACCCTGGTAAAATGATGACAGTGCATGGGAAGGACTGACATAAAAGAGCAAAAAAAAAGGTAGCTTTCTTAGAATTTAAACAGTCACGAGAAAAGCTATTTTCGCTGCCATTTGGGAAAGGGACTTCTGAATTTAAAGAATACTGCAATAATCTAGTTATGTGATTTAAGATGAAATAGAAAGCTAAAGTATATGTTGTCACTTTTTTCTTTAATGAAATGCTACACTTAAACGTCTTCACTTGAAAATAATCTGTATGTGGGTTTTTTTAAAAATAGCATCAATTTGGTAGTTAGAAAAAAAAGGTTCACAGCGTGCTTATGGCTGACTGAATCTGGAGGCTAGCTAAGATGCTATCCCTGCTTGTAAGTCCAGCAATGCTGTTGAATGCAGTCTCCATAAGAACACTGATGCATTTCATACCTTTAGTCTTTATTGATTCCAGATGTTAAAAGAAAATTTGCCAGTGTATGGAAAGCTTTGTTAAAAGAAGAAATTGAGAATACAACTGCATGGTTTTATTTATTAAGAAAAGCATAGAATTCTGTTTCCTCACATATATAAAGAATCAAATAATTTGAGATGATTTATTTCATCATAATCCCAGTCCTGCTTTGGCTTTCAGACTTTTCTCTGTGTGGTTTCTCAGGATCTCACTGAAAGTGCCCCTGCCCTGCCATCTTTATCTCCTCGTGTCGTATTTTCCCAGCTTTACTTTGCTGCCTCTACTTTTTTATGCGCCTTTGTTTAGGGCAATGATTGTCCAGTTTTGGTGGAGGCCAGTATTACTGTAGCTACCTGATTCCACAAAGCAGCTCAATGGCTTTGTATAACTATCTTAAATTAAGGGTAACTTCAAAAGATTTAATCCAAACTATCACTTCATGTACACCTCTCCAAGCAATTTTCACAAATAACCATATTTTTGCCTTAGGGTGTTATTCTGAGGCATCACGATTTTACCTTCAAAAAGCAGGTCCCACACGTGTTTCAGCATGGGCAAACCACAAACTGAGTGGCAGATTTAGTTAGGCCATAATACACCAAACGTCTGTTTTCAAGCCACAACAGTATAACTGGCCACAATTCATCCAGCTTATTACTAACCCCTAGCTGCTCTTGCTTCCAGAAGCCCTGAGAAAATAGCAAAGGAACCTATTGCACATGAACAACATGGCTATCTGCACTACTGTATAATAAATCCAAGGCTTTAATGAGATCACACCCCTCATCTAATAGATGTGACGCCAGCTGACCAGCCATTCCAGGAAGGGCAGCTTTAGGCCGTGCTCAACTTGCTTGGCACAACACCAGAGTAATGGAGAACCTCGCCTGAATTGCTGACAGGATTTCCCACCATCTTCATTTACACCTCTTGAAAGATTGTTTGGTTGAGACATTTTAAAGGACAATTGGCAACACATCCCTTGCATCTGTAAATTACTTGAGCATGACAGAAATTCATCATGAAGAAAAGTCACCATTAAACTAGCAGGGGACACATTTGAATCAGCTGTAAATGTAAAGCATAGATGCCAAAAACTGAGAGTCAGATCAGTTTTCTCAACCAAGAAGCAGTACCACAGAGCCGGGATAAGTTGAGCTAAGCCGAGCTTTCATCGCAATTTACCAAGAAGTATTTACAATGTGGAAATACAAAGAATATGGCTGTAGAACAAGGCATACAGGACTTTTCTGAGCAGTAATTTCTCAGAGAAACTAATCTTAAGTTGAGACAATTACTCTTTCTTAATTACTTTAAATTAAAATTATTTTCTGCGTAATGCTATTTAGGTCACCTGAGTATATTAAAACAGTCAAAGATTTACAGTCAGATGTAATTACATCAAACTTTCCAAGGGATTTCCAGCTGTTCTCTGGAATTAATGCATAGCATAAGGATAGCTGACTGGAGTTTTGTACATGATAGCATTTTTTATACATGTTTGCATTTAAAACAGTCTATATAAAATACAGGCATTTCAGATTTAACTTGCATGCTATTTTACAAGGGAAGAAGCCCAGAAGTTCCAGTTATCTGATGTTTGGACATTGAATTCTGAAACAGGTTATTGCTTTAATTCCAGACGAGTATGTTCCATAGCCAAAACCAGGGTCGGGTGTAGGCTAATTTTTTATTTTAAAGTTCGTTCTTTTGCTTATGGCCCCAGTACTGAGTTTTACCAAGTGTCTTCAGTTCCTTTAGCCATGGTGGGAAGTGGCAATGTGCATCCCTTTGTGGGTTCCAGCCTAAGGATTACTCTATAGCAGAACAGGGTCTTACCCCCAGGTGGCCCTTGGTTTAGCTTTATTTTGGCAGTGATCCAGAATATTTTTCAGAATTGGTATAGGTGTGGTTGGAACAGTTTTCCTTCTCCATTTGCTGCACAAAGCTAGCTGAAGCACAGTCGCTGTGATTAGGATGAGAGATTACGAGGATATAGTGGCTTCTCCACTCTCCAAGATACGTGCACAGTGTTGATAAAAATAAATCTTGCATATCTTGTATGTTGTTTCCTTGCCAGCCCTCCTCATCCTTCTGATGCTGTCTCACAGTGGCACACTGTCTCTTACACTGCCTCCAAGATGGAGGAAGATGCTCTCTGTAAGCCTCAGACTCTAGGAAACTTCTCTTACTTTTCCACAGGTCCTTGTAAGTGGCTAAATCTGTTTTCAAAATGTTGATACATTTTCAGGATGTCAAGATATTTTTTTTTTCCTTTTGAGGTCTTCATTCCTTGTCCTTGTCAAATCCTGACCTCAAGAAGAATCTTTTCTGTAATGATGGTGAATTTTTTTATTTAGAAAAATAAAATATTGGTATGGGGATTTTAGACACATCATTGTAACACAGATGCCTAACAGCTCTTAGACTTGGGCAAAAATGAAATTCTGCCCTTCCTCTTAAAGCAATTTCTGTTGAAACTCAAACCCCATCAGGTAAGGCAAGAAAAGTGTGGAGCATTACAAAATATGGCCACAGGGCCCTTTATGTTATACCCATCGTGCTTGTCTCTTCCTTGTTATTGTCCCATTGTTCAAATATCCTCGTGAGAGCTTCCAAGCTCGTATTAATACCTGTCACCGAATGCAACAAACTCTTCTTGTGAAGATCTTCCCTATGTTCCCATGTGCCCATTCTTCTTCTCAAGATAGCATAATTTAGGTGGTACTGCTCGTGGATGCCCATGGACTCAAAAAACAACTACCTTCTTCCAGTCTTTTCTGCCAAAAGGCAAACAGAGCCCTAAGTATTGCCACCACAAGAACAACAGCAACTGTGTTGGAAAAGAGGAAGGAGGTGGTCAAGTAATGGAGAGGGAAACAGAGAGATTTTAGGTCCATTTCTGGGAGGAATGAGGCTGCAGCACTCACCGCCACAGTTTGTTTCCCTCGCCACCCTCCGTGCGAGGAGCTGTTGCCTTCCCAAATGCCACACAGAATCTGTCATTTTATATTTAGCAGAGGCTGTGAAATCGCACTTCAGCGATAACATATTTAATAGAAACACAATAAACTGGTAACTGAACAGGTGACAGGTTAGATGGACAACACTGGTCTCCATATTGCATTGTATTGTATCAAGTGCATTACCACAGACAGAGGCCTTTGTCTAAACAGGCCTTATATAAAGAGCTTTCAAAACAAAATATCCAAACCAGATCACCACAAAGCTCTATGTGTTTTTAACAGTTTCCTCAGACAGCATCATCCAGAAGTTTGCCAGGGGAGAGCTGAAGGAGGGAGGGTCTTGCATGGAGCACAGAGATGAGGCAACCTGAGGGAAAGGACGCCATTCCTGGTGGATGTGTGTGTGTGTGTGTAATGAGACACTCGCCAGTTCTTCATGCGTGAACCTCGTGTTCAGAGAGCTTACTTCAAAGAATTACTTCAAATGCTGAAAGAATTACAAAGATTTTATAAAAAACAAACTTGCAGTAAGTCTCGAAAAGAGCTGTCTAGGTGCCTGACTCATATTGAAACCTTTAAAGCATAACAACAGTTACGTACGTTGCCATATTTACCAGTTATCCCAGATTTCTGGATTTGGCTGGAGTCCTGGCCGGCAGCCGGCGGCGGGCGGCTGCCGTGAGGGGGAGCGGAGCTGAGGGGGCCGCGCTGCGGGCGGGCAGGAGACCCCCCCACCCCAGCGCCCCTCCCGCCGCCCCGGGGAAGCCGCCGGGGTTGCCTGTCGGTGCGCTGAGAGAGGCAAAGAGCTGCGCGGGGCCAGAAAGGAGCAACAGGAGAACGTATAAAGGGGGGACCGGGCCTTGCGAAGGGGCGCGGCGGGCGGCTCGGCTCCCCTCCCCGACGTGAGGTGGCCGCGGGGCGGGGAGCGGCCTGAGGGGAC